>JANRGW010042353.1:0-51322 GCA_024733675.1 Psilopsiagon aymara
GGAGCGGCGGCAGCAGGTAAGAGCCGCTTCCTCCTCCGGTGCCCCGGGCAGCGGGGCCGGGCCGGTGTCTTCCCGCGGCAGGTGTCCGCCGGGCCCGGCCCGCAGCGCTGCCCTTGCCCGCGCCGGCCCGGCCGCAGGAGTTGCTGGTGCGCGGAGCTGCGGGCAGCCCGGGGCAGAGCCCGCGGCCGGTAAGGGCGAAGCCGGGCGTTTGGAAACGCCTCCCGCCCCGAGCCTCGGGGCTGCGGTGGGGCTGCGGGCAGCTCTGCCGGCCCGGCCCCCGCCCTGCCTCCCCCGACTCATCGATGGGCTCCGGGAAGGGCTTCTGCATTGCAGACGCCCGCCCGAGCTCCGTTCCTGCTTTCGCGGCTCTGTCCTATGACAGCAGCCTGCTCCCGGGCCGGGGGTCCGGTGCTGCGGGCAAGGGGCCCGTTTGGGCAGGTGGTATCTCCTCGTGTGGTTCCTGCACCCTTCCAGGACGTCTGGGGGTTGACCTCATTCCAGCACACGTTAGGTGTACGTGTGATGTTTGTTCTCACTCTGATAAAGCCACCGAAGAGAATCTGTCAGGGTCTGTGTGAATAATGATCGTTTGGAGTTCACAGGATGCAGTGTAGTGCAGTGAGAAATAACATGCTTCTATACCATAATGCAGTGAGGCACACGACCTTACATAATCCAAATTTAAAAAGCTCACTACCCCTACGCTTACCCTGGGGGCTGCAGGAATACATATTGTAAGCTGCTTCTGGAGGCTCATTAAGGATCAATCTGACACAGAGATACAGAGCCCCTTAAGAGCCAGAGCTGAAAATGAAGGAATAAATGGTTGACTACTTCTGCTATAGTTCTGTCACAAGAAGTTCCTCATCACTGGTCGGTATTGCGCGCACACATTGATACTCGAGCATCCACAGCTGTGCGCTGCAAGAGGAACAGTGGCTTCTGTTGTCTCTTAGATGCACCTTTAAATTGACCAACCATAGAGCTATTGTATTTGAACAGGCCCTTGAGGCTTCTCTCCTCAGACCTGAGTAGTGCTGGAATTTCTATCACACAGCTATAAATTTAATGGAAACAGGAAGAAACATTTCACACTTTTTATTTGACCTTCAGCGTTTCAGACAAATGCTTGAAACTGATGATCAGGGCAAGTATTTTGCAATGGAGTGGTTTAAAATACATTGCTGGATGCAACATACACAGCTCAAATCACATCTAGGATGACACTCAGTCAGAGTGCTGAGCTCTGTAGCCAAAGTAAACTAATATCTGATGAATTTGGCCCACATTTTTTGTAACGCAGGCCTTACAGATGACATTGACTGTAAAAGAGGTTGCTATGGCACAGATTTAAAGCAAAGTATATTAAGCTTCTGGAATTGAAAGTGCTGTTCATAGGAAAAGTGTTGTTTTATTTATAATCTGTTACTAAACTATGAGTGTGGTAGCTGTTGAGGCTGCATCTGGCTCTGTTTCCTGCCGTTGGTGTAAGTCTTCCTTCTGTGGATGAAGGCCAGGTCTTCCCCAGGGGTGTGTGTGCTGCTCACAGAGGGGCAAGCTGGAGCTCCCCTGGGATACAGCTGAATGTCAGTGCCTGCTGCTTTCTGGGAAGCTACCTATGAAAAGTCTGTGTGCTCTTGGTAAAGCTGTAACACGGATTGTGGTATGGAGATCCAGTGTGTGCTATGTGTGCCCACACAGCAGAAATGAGCATGTGACGTGGCACAGAGATGACGTTTTTGTGAAGCTGGATCTTTTGTGATATTACATTTTTATGTTTGTAGTTTGCAGGAAGCTCAGTCATCCTCAGGACAGCTTAATTCATGTCTAATATAGCAACTGTAAGAATACGAGGTTTGGTGGGGATCAGGTTTAACAGACTAACTATGTGCTATATGTATAGTGCAAAAATAACTGATGATTTGCTTACTCATAATATATTTCTTTTTGAAAGGGATTTTTTTTTTTTTTTTGCAAATGGGTTTTAGAGGAATTGGATCTTGGTTTATCAATACAGATTCAAGTAAGAGTGATAATGGCTGGATGTTGTGGACTTCGAGGAAGTGTGGAATGAGCAGGTGGGAAGGTGCTTGATCTTTTCATAGCAAGCCTGGCTCCGCACCCGTCATTGCCCCAGCACATCTCCCTTGCTGTCATGTTGGCAGACACAGCAGAAAAGCCAGAGGCTGAAGAGACTTGAGTCTGTCCTGCAGGTCAGAAGTGCTGTACACGTATAAGTGTATGTGTGAACTCTGACTCAGATCTTGTGTTATGTCAAGTGCTGCGATAGCTGTCCTTCATGTTACTGATCAGAAATATAGGGAATCTACATTTTAACTAGCCAAAGTACTGTATGTAGAACACTTAATTTTAATTTAAAACTATGTTTTTAAATCTATTTCCTGTGATATTTTCATGTCATTTAGTCTTGGATGAGTTCATTGGTATCCTATGTTATTTGGGGGGGGAATGGTATTTTACTCTATTTTTTAATGTACTGCTTAGACATATAAGGACTTTAAAAATGTATGTATCATCTCCTCACATATTGTTGTTTGTCTCATTATTGCCTTTAAACACGGTCACTCCTATAGTCTTAATAGGAGGCGAACAAAACTGGCAAAGTGTTCCCATGCCTATGTATTGCAGGAGAGAAAGCTGGAGTTGAGAGGGGGAAAGGACTAAGAGACCTAGCAGAATATTTGTCACGGGATAGTCTAGACCTCAGATTTTACTGTGCTTAATGAAGCTTCCTTCTGTTTAATACGTTGTACCTTCCAAAAAAACATCATGAAATCTGAATCTTTTTTCTTTAAATTCATTAATGTCTTGGGACTCATGTTAAACAAAAATTAAACATAAACTTTTAATTAAGGAATTGGCAAGCCTTTAAAATATCAAGTGCAACTGTTGTTAAATTGAAGACTGAAATAAAAGGGCTTGCTTTGTTTTCGAAGATAGAAGCTGGAGAGACATGTTTTATGAGAGCATGCCGTGATAGGATAAGGGGAAATGGCTTTAAATTAGGCAAGGGGAGATTTGCAAGAGATCTTAGGCAGAAGTTCCTCCCTGTGAGGGTGCTGAGATGTGGCACAGGGTGCCCAGAGAAGCTGTGGCTGCCCCATCCCTGGCAGTGTTCAAGGCCAGGTTGGACACAGGGGCTTGGAGCACCCTGCTCTAGTGGGAGGTGTTCCTGCCCCTGGCAGGGGGTTGGAACTGCACAAGCTTTAAGGTCCCTTCCAACTTCAACTGTTCTATGATTCGATTATTTTTCTAGACTGCCAGTTCGTTTATACTTGATTGGTGCTGCGCAGCCATGCAGGCGCGTTCATGGTTATTTAGGCCGAAGCATAAACCTAAATGGTACGTGGACCTCTGAACAGTGTTCCCCTAACGAGAAAACTGTGAGATTAATTTGGCTGCTGAGATGGTCTGAAAATTCAGCAGTGTAGTCTTACGCAAGAGTAAAGCGCGATGTTAATGTTGCATAGAAGTTATATTTCATCTTTCTGTACTTCATCACTGATGGTTTCCTAAGACAAAGCATGGCACAAACCTGAGGAAATTGAGTGTCCCTAGATAAGATGGCGAATCTGTCCTCAAATCTTTGATAGTAAATAATTGGTTGTATTTTAAAGGCAGATTAAGTAGTTTATGCATGTAAATGTAGCAATACAACTATTCCACCTTCAAATATTTGTTAGTCCCTTTGTTTAGCTGTCTTTCCCCAACTTCTGAACCAAGAGAAAAGGAGTTTAAATCTAACAAGTATGGAGATACTGGGGATATGACAGACTTACAGTACCAGTTTTATATTGTTCTCCTCATATAACTGCTTCTGTTACGAATATTTCTGATTTTAAGAGTCTGATGAGAGGAACCTAATTGTGATGTATTTCAAGTCTCAGCCTACTTCAGTTTCTTGTTCTTCTCTTTGAAGTCAATGGTGTCTGTTTTAGGCCTCGTTTATCCCAGTGATTTTTTTAGCCATGGTGTTCTGCTGTAGTGTTTTACTGCAGAATATTATTGATGTTATGTGTACTTATTTAATATCTCTTGAATGAACCCTTGGCAAAGCTTTAGGCTTGAAATAGAGAAATTATTTCACTTGCTTACTAGCTTTTACTGAAAAGGTTTATAAATTCATTTAATGTTTTAGATTCTCTCAGCCTTTTGAAATATACTTGAATTTGAAAAAAAAGAAAAAAGATCAGAAATCCCAGGATGAAAGTATGAATTTGCTGAAATAGTTTGAAAGTGTAATTTCTTATGTAATCTGAAGAAGAAATGGAGGATTTCTAGTGCTAAAAGTATTTTTGAATGGTTTTTTTTTCCTCTGAAAGAGAATACCTGCAAATACTTCATGATGCTTTTAGTGAAATGAGTGTATTTTGCTTTGTATGTTGAAAATTTAATCAGTCAGAACACTGAGTTATGTTCTCTGATCATGGTTTCAGTCTTGCATGTGGTGCTTCAGTACCATTTAACCCATATAAAGCATGGGTTGGGGAGTGGTGGTGGTTGTTTTTTAAAAACAAAAGTGAAGTACCCGTTTATATCTGTCAGTGTTTTGCAGATACTCAGTACTTTACAGTGAATTTTTATTCACTTGCACATTCTCTTAGGACTGCTGAGTAATCATCGGCATTGACAGGCTAATCGGAGAAGGTGCAAATCCCGTATAAAAACTGAACAAGCTTCAGTGAAAGAATTTTGGTTCTGTTTTTTTTTCAGCAATGGTCGAATTTCCGCATTGTTTTCAAAATTAGAGTAAGAAACACTGAGAAGTTGTTCTTTAATTAGGTACTTGGAATACCACATTTCTAATCCTGAGGTCTCATGCCATTAGTGACCTCTGTCATATGGTAATGTATGAAGTTGTTACCACTGCAGATGACCAGGAGATGCAATATATTCCTAACCTTTTACTATATTGTTATCAGGAACGTATGATTAAAATGGCTAGCTGCCATGGTGATAGCACCATAGAAACTGATAAAATAATTATTGCCTATTAGGAAATCTGAATGGAAAAATTCTCCTCTATTTTTGTCTTCTGTGTTTCAGCACCTTAGCAGGAATGAAACTGCTGATGTTATATTCCTGATTGAAAAAATCACTGAACAAATTCCTTTGCTCTGTGTTACACAGCAGATCCGATTGAGATTATTGTATTGGTACTGTTGAAACATTAAATGTGTGAGTGACTGACGATTCAGCCATTCCATGGACTACTTCTAGTCTCAAGAAGGGCATTGGAATAAAGATCTTTTTTCTAGCATTCATCTTTGTTATGAAGTCACTTTACTGTCTTCTACTGTAATTATTTTCTAAATAGTACAGTAAGTATAATTCTCTTGAAAAGCACTCTTCCAGCAAAGAGGGGCTACTGCTGTGTCCTATAGGAGGTGTCTGCATTGGCAATCAAAGTATGAGAATGACAGAACTTTGATTTGGAGCCTGACATTGTAAAAGGTTTTGTCTGTCTCAAACTATACAAATCGTGCCTACAAGAATGCCAAGTAAGACCATACAGCAGATAATATCTTTACTTGATTATCTTTTCCTGTCTCTTTTGGATCTGTTGCAATAAGAAACAAAGTGTGAGGAGCATTCCCTGACTTGGATTGCTCTGTTTCTTGGCTGGAATGAGTCATTTCTCTATTACTGTTAAGTGATTCTATCAGGCACTTACACTCTGTTGGAAACTGCTAAGCAAGGACGTGGAGCAAGTGATGCTAGATATATCTGTCTAAGTATGTACTCATTACCTTTCTGTGCAAACACATTGCCTTCAAAGCTTCTGAGATCTGCTGCAAAGGAGCTTTTATCCTGTGTTAGTTTTCCCTGTTAACGCTGAGATCAGTGTAAAGGACAGATTCTTGATGGTGGTAAAATTGAGTTTATAATTTAGGTTCGGACTGCAGCAAACAGTAGTAGTAAACACAGGTTGTCAAACTCTACACTTAGATACAGATACGACAGCACACTCACTCTAGTCAGGCTAACATACATAACATAACTTACCTGAGAGCAGAATCCAGACCCAAGTGTTACGGGTAGATATGTCAGCAACAAGTAGTCTGTCTTACCAGAAACCTGCCCATCTCTCACCTAAGAAGAATATGTAATATCCTAGTGGCCTGTATTTTAAGCCTTAGAGCTCTTACATTGTCAGTTCCAGAGGAAAAGAGGACATACAGCTGTATTAAATAACACTGTGGTAATGGGAAGAGATTATTTAGGTGTTCAGTGCCATGTTGAACAGAGCCTTGGGTGACGTGATTTAGTGTGAGGTGTCCCTGCCCATGGCAGGAGGGTTGGAACTGGATGATCTTAAGTTCCTTTCCAACCCTAACTATTCTATGACTCCATGATTCTAAATAAAGCATTGATTTAGCAAACTATAATTAAGCATGAAGCAATGAAATCACCTCCCTCATCTCTAAGTAACTCTATACATCTGTCTCAGGAAGAATACAGGTGAATTAAAGGAAAGGTAGAGCATAAAGGAAAGTCAGATTGATGTAATTCCAATAGAAATAATGGCAGAATATGTAACCTGTGGGAAAGATTAAGGGAATTTCATGTGCTCGTGACTTTTACGAATACTGCAAAAGGAGCTGGAGAGAAGCTGCCTTTCAGCCCAAGTTAATAGAAGTAACATGCAACATAGTAGTCTTCCAGAGAAGGCCATGAGGAAAACATTAAATAAAGTCAGGTTGACACAGTGTCTGCTGTTTGAGAAGTTGAGGCTCTTTGCTGTTAATAAATTGCTATTGAAAAGCTGTAACCTTTTCATTAACCATGAGTACTGGGATGCCCAAGCGTTTTGAAGCTCAGGGTTAAATTCAGAGATTGTGGGCTTAACTTGACAATTTGGAATTCAAAACAAATATTACAACAGCTGAGATGCTTTATATCAATTGAAGTTTTTTCTCAGTAAGTGTCTCATGTTTTGTTTTTCAATAATAATGTGTAAGACTTGAGAAAAACCACGGGAGGGCATGTCAGTGCGAAGTCATGTACAGGAAGTTCTAGGTCTGAGTGAGAGTTTGTCGCGAGGATTTAAAGTCCTAGGAGTTATTCTTGGGTTTATTATAAAGAAGAAGTTCTTTACTGTAAGGTTGGTGAGGCACTGGAATGGGTTGCCGAAGGAAGCAGTGAATGCTCCGTCCCTGGCAGTATTCAAGGCCAGATTGGACAAAGCTTTGGGTGGCATGGTTTAGTGGGAGGTGTCCCTGCCCATGGCAGGGGGGTTGGAACTGGATGATCTTAAGGTCCTTTCCAACCCTAACTATTCCATGATTCTATGATATTATCATGTATAGTTTTGATATCCTGGGAGATGGGGAGTGAGGGAAATTGTGTTTCTAATATTTGTAGAAGTATTGTAATATTGGGCTTTATATAATATCTCTTCTGTCTTGAAAGACCTGCGTGAAGGAAAGAATTTTTAAGCCATGTAGTTGAGGATGATTTTAGTTAATGAGGAACACTTGGAATGACAGGTCCTGTAGAAGTGAAGTGTTTCTTAACAACAGGGAGTTTGTTCCTTTAGGCTTCTTTATATGAATGCCATATTCTGGGACCTCAGATACATGGAACTTGCATCTTTCTGTTTAAAATTGCAGTTTTCTTGCATGTTTGTGTTATGGTAGAGTGCCTCTGGTCATTGCTAAATACTTGGAGGCAGGGTTTCAGCCAAGCTAGGAAGAGTTGTTTGAGTTCATATAAATAATCCTGCTCTTCTGGGAGGTACCCAAAAGTGCTTTACTGATTTTCTCTCATTCCTCTCTGTCTATAATCATACCTGTATCTCTCTGCTCTAACATTCCAAACTGAGGATGCTTAATAGATAAGGACTGTATAGCATTTTGGGACAGAAAATACAAGTATAGATGTTTATTTATAAGCAAACTGTGAATGCTCAAAGCAGAATTTAGTCAGGACTAAATTCAATAGAAGGATGCCTATCCTTGGCAAGAATAGGAGGAGACTAAAGGCCATGAAAAAACATGTTCTATGAAGGTTACACAGTTTTTTCACCTTGTTCAATGAGAAGATTCTCTTGAAGAAGCCCTGTGTAGAGGTCTGTAATGTCTCCTGGGTGACATGGTTTACACTTGTCATTCTGCATTGTTCAAAATTTCTTCTGATATTGTTACATGAAAGCATGTGCAGGAGAAAGAGTAGGACTCTGCAGTATAGAGCTGTGTTGTTTGTAACAATAATCATTACCATGTTGTCACTGGGCTACATAATCTTTATAACAGGAGATACCCAAATTTTTTATCTCTTAATCCATCCCGAACACTTCCCTCAGTTCTTTCGCTATTTAAAGGGAAAATCCCTGTCACTGGCACAGGAGGATGGGTTAAGCAGAGGCTAGATGGGAAATTTGAGTTTCAGGACTTGCATCTGGGAGAATTAACAACAATTTTACAATGAAGTCTGGGAATATTGGAACTGGCTTTGTGATTATAAACATATGCTACAAACTAGTCATTGCTTAGGAGACATGAGGGAAATCTTCCTTAAAGCAAGGCTGAAGGCGCTGCTCTACTGGCACATGCTCCTTGCTGATCTGAGGTATTGCTTATCCACAGGCCCGGTAGTGCTCTGACCGCAGAAGGTTGATATGCTTGATTCAGCAGATAAGCAATATGTACTCATGCTGGAAAGCCTGATGAATGTGCATCCAGTTGAGGTATTGCTAGCTTGGCTGCTCTCCCTCAGCACTAATGCAGATCAGGTGCTTGAGATAAGCTCTTATGAGCACAAAATGTTGCAGTAGTGAAGTGTAGACCTCAATTAACATGGAAATATAAATCACTGCCTTTTGCTAGCACTGGAAATGAATATTCATGCCTGATCAGCTCAGTTCTAAGTATCTGGAGTTGATTGAGATTGTTGCATCTAGCTGATAATATTGTGACTTTCTTTGATGCAGATTTGGAGAAACAGAGCCATTATGATTTTCCATCCCTCAATTTTTGTCTCCTAAAATTTGCTTTACATGAAATGGGGGAAATGGTTCCTTCAAGGGCTATTCAGTTGTTAACTTTCATTCCACGTGCCTCTCATATTCAATATAAAACATTTCCCTATCCTGTATAAATGGAGGGAAATGTACTCATTAGAGAAGGTATCTCTGAAGCCAGTTGGTTGTTGTTAAATGTATATTTACAGCTATCAAAGAAATCCAGGAAATACCCTTTTCTGGCTTTATTATGAAAGTTCATCTCCCTAAAGAGGTGCCTTTTTTTTTTTTTTTTTTAATTTGTGAGGAAAAGATTGAAGGAGTACATTGTTTTACTGTGGTTCACTGTGGGTAGACATAACTATGGCTGGCTTAACCCGTCATTATCCTACTGAAGTTATGGTAACATATATATACACATGTTTTCTGTGAACCATTTTTTCTTCTACAAATCTGAGACTTAGTCATTGGGGGAGAAGAGGATTCTGTCTGTAGCAAATTCCTCAAGAGTCATGCTGGCATGGTCCTTGGTAGCTGGGGAAAAAGAAGTCTGGGGCTTCAATAACACAAACTGAACCAATCCACCTACCGCAAAATACTGAAATGGACTTTGTTTCCTAGTAAAATAATGCCAGAGAATAGCCTTTGAGTTGTGGAGTTCTGAGTATCTTTGGCGGAAGATGACCTCAAAGGGAATGGTATGGCAGTAAAATACTTTTTGAGCTGAAATGCTAAAGCAGTGAATGGCCGGCCCGTGGGTTCAGCTCACTGCTATTACTGCTACACTGTTGGCTCCTGGAAAAAGAAAGTCTGCTGTCAGAGAGCTTCAGTTTAAGTCCCAGATGTTTTAAAACAATTCTCATGACTCATATCTATGGAAAAAACCCCTATTTTGTGCTGCTTGAAATGATGGCATGTCAGTATATTTTCTTTTAAAGTGGGGCAAAATGTAACTGAACAAGATTATTTGCTGTTCAGGTGTGATTTCTTGGCACTGTTTTATCTGCAAGCCATGCCTTTCTTGGAGATGGCTATGGAAAATATATTGTGTTTAGACAGGGGAGGGTAACAAAAGAGGAGTAGATTTCTGGTAAATTTGTATCCTCCCAGTATTGTACAGAATACTTCATAGTCTTGAAGTAATTTTATAACTGAGCTTTTGTTGTATGTACAGAATGTGTTAGTAGCAGGATTCCGTAGTATTACAGGAAGCATTTTACAGTTAAGAATAAGCACATCGTCTTTAAATATGTTAGCAGTAGTGCACAAAGTAATGTGTTCTGCTGGAATACATCTTCCTATGTATGTAAATGTCACAGGATTTGATCAAGTTGATAAAGTCTAACAGCAAGCAGATTGTTCAGTGGTTTGGTAGATCTTTAGTGTTTTGCAGCAGAACATTTAAGTTTTGTGTGTTAATACTTGAAATAATTCTATTTTTTGAGAGACAGAGAGGCTAAAGTCAATTATTTTATCATATCAGTATCTTATGCAGAGAGAATTGTTTCCAGAGCTCCTTGACTCACTTGAAAAGCTGACTACAAGTCCTTAAAAGATCACTTTTTATTATGGGATTTAGGCTTCTAGGTCATACAAATTATTTTGTTAAAGTTTATTCTTGTCCTGATGATTAAACTGCAGATCAAGCTGTAACTTTGTTTGCAGACAAACTGTAAAGCCCCAAGTGAAAACATTGGTTCTGTACCTGAAAAGGTGGAGCTGCACAGCTGACCCAGCCCTTGTGTCCCCTGAGGGACACCACTCGTTACTGATCTCCATCTGGACATTGAACCATTGACCACAACTCTCTGCGTGCTGCCATCCGGCCAATTCTTTATCCCCAGAGTGGTCCATCCATCAGATTTATGTCCTCCAATTTAGAGGCAAGGATGTCGTTCAGGACAGTGTCAAATGCGTTGCAGTAGTCCAGGTAGATGATAACTGCTCTGCTCCTATCCTTCAGTTCCATAGTCCCATCATAGAAGGACACCAAATTGGTCCGGCAGGATTTGCCCTTAGTGGAACCATGCTGGCTGTCACCAACCACCTTGTGTTTTTCATGTGCTTCAGCATGTTTTCCAGGAACATCTGCTCCAAGTTCCTGCCAGGCATAGAGGTGAGACTGACTGCTCTGTAGTTTCCTAGGTCTTCAATTTTCCCCTTTTTGAAAATGGGGGTTATATTCCCCTTTTTCCAGTTGTCGGGAACTTCACCTGACTGCCATGAGTTTTCAAATATGATGGGCAGTGGCTTAGCAACTTTGTTTGCCAGCTCCTTCAGGACCTGTGGATGGATATCATCAGGTACCATGCACTTGTGCACTTTCAAGTTCCTAAGATGATCTTGAACCTGATCCTCTCCTGCAGTGGGCCTGAGGTCTTCATTCTCATGTTCCCTGCACCTGCCTTCCAAGACTTGAATGATGTGGCCAGTGTACTTGTTGGTGAAGGCTGAGGCAAAGGAGTAATTGAGAAGCTGAGTCTTCTCCAAATCTAGGGTAGCCAGTTCTCCTGTTTCCTTCCAGAGATGGCCCACATTATCTGTAGTCTGTCTTTGGTTTGCAATATACCTATAGAAGCCCTTCCTGTTATCTTTGATATCTCTGGCCAGTCTCAGTTCTAACTGGGCCTTAGCTTTCCTGACCTGATCCCTAGCTTCATGGGCAATGTCCCTGTATTCTTCCCAGGATGCCTGTTCTTGCTTCTGCTTTCTATAAGCTTCCTTTTTCCTTCTGAGTTTTCTCAGCAGCTCCTTAATTAAGAGCATCTGAGCTCTTAATTTCGTGAAGAAGAATAGCTGTTCCAAAGAAACTGCCATGCATGCCATGTTTCTATCTATGCTGGAGGATCCAGTGTACTCAGAAATACTGAGTGCCTTTCTTTTCTGTGTCCTCCCTCCATTTTGGGTTTAAAATCATTTCAGTTTAGTGAACCCTATCTTGTTTGTTAAGATTGTTTCCAGTTTTGATTCGAGATTGCAGTGATTTAATTTCAGTTTATTTATTTTCCTAAAAATAACAAAAGAAATTGATTGACAGCCAGTTACACTTCATTTACTGCTGTGGATCTAAACATCCTGCCGATCTGCTCTAAATGTGTTATCTTACGAATCCCATGCTTGCCAGTCGTAGGGTTTACACTGATTTGGGCATAATGACAAGTCATCAAAGATTTTCTAAAATAATTATTTTCCTTATCTCTCAAGAAAAATTTCAAATTAAATACGTTTGCCAAAGAATGGGCAAATGTATTAAGAGTAATAAGATTTGCCTTAATGTTTAGAGGAATAGGGTTTAAAAGCTCTTTTTATTCTAGAGCGTAGTTTTGATGTACTGATGGATAAGTTCTTCAGAGCCTTTGCATCTGTTGTTGACTGCAGTGGGGATTTAGTGTATTGATGCAGAGATGCCTAGGATGTGATTCACTGTACTGCCAAGTCCAGTGGGACATTATGAGATTTTATGGTCTCATCTTCTGGTAGCACTTAAGCTATAGAACTTGGTGGTGGAGTTCCTGTTTAAGACACTTCAGGTGTCATTGAACTATAACATCCTTTTCAGAGAGACACTCTTGATCTGTAGACTCTTAAATTCATTAGATATTCATGAATATATGAAATGTAGCAGCTTTGGTCACACAGGTTGTACCTTTGTGGTTTAAAGAAACACTTTTGTATTCCCTTTCTTATGACTAAGAGTGAAGTTGAATGAACAGCCTGGGTTTGAAGTGTGATTGTGAGGAGAGAATTTGCTTTTGTATGATAGCTGAGCTCAGGCTGTCTCAATTAATCAGTAAGTATATGCAGGTTTTAGAATTGCAGTGACTTAAGCCATACATACTATATTTGTTGAAGTGATCATGGAGTGTGAGACTTATAAGTATCTACATACTTTGTATGTGTCTGTCTTTGATAGAACTTGCTTTCTATGCATTTGTGGTTTAGAGTTTTACTCTGATAAAAAGCTCCATTTGGCTTCAGTTGAGACCATACGGAGCTTTGGAGGCTTGCATGTGTAAGTCAGGCTAGAGAATCAAGGCCAGGATGGAGAAGCTGCTAATGCTGTTGTGCAAGCTGGCACTTGAAGTATTTTATATGTCCAGAATTACCTACAGTGTTATTGTTCGGGGAAAAAAAGCCGTCTTTCTTAGCAGCGTAAGCTGGGAGAGTTGTTAAATTTCATACTCAGCTTCAGGCTTTGTACATGATCACTGAAGGTGAATATCTGCCTTAAATAAAGGAGTAGGTCATAAAATTTTGGAGAGCTGTTCATGCAGTCTTTGCCAATTCAGAGGCCTTGAGGATGACATAATTTCAATAGCAGAGCTTGCTTGCTCCTGTGTGTCAGTGTGGTGTTAATGGGAAGGGAATGATAGTGTATTAATAAGCATGCGTGCTTCCAAGCTGAATTGTTATCAACCTATTTAAAATATTTTAGTTGTCTTTACAGATCTTTACTGTTAATGAAATTACTTCCTAAGATTTTGTGTATCTGAAAAGATGCAATAAAGTGCCAGAAACTATATTAATGTGCCATGAGAGCTTTCTTAATGAAATTAATATGGCATTTATAACCTTTTTAGTGAGGCTTTTTACCAATTACAGCATAAAATGAGCTCCTAAGAGACAGAGATGTTCTTTTCTTGCCCAAGCTTCTGTAGTTCGTCTGCTTCCTTTCACAATACAAAATGGCAATGGTGAAAGAAAGTTCAATTCTTTGGTACCTTTCCATGGGTTTGTAACTTTTGTATTACTAATTGTGAACTTCAATTTTAGGTGTTTCAGTTTTCAGCTGGTGGGCTGTGTTTTTCCCTGAGGTAGCAGCAACTAGCAGTGGGAAGTTTGCCTTTCTTTTGGAAGAATGTGTTTTCCATTTTGTACAAAAATGCTTTTGTGATTGCAAAGCTTCAGTTGGAGCCCTGCCATTATAAAGTTGATTTTTGTAGATATTTTCTGGGTTTAGGGAGTTTGATTTCTTTTCTCTTTATGCTTATGTTTTGTAAGTGGTGAATCAAGTGTGCTTGACCTTTTGTAAATAGGTAGTACTCTTCGTAAGAGCTGAGGGGAACTAACAGAAAACAGCATAACAGCTGCCAAAGGGGAGTCAGAGCTAAAACCAGTGTGCAGTGGAGCTATGTACTGGGGTTTATTTAAGAACCCACAAGACTGAAGCTTTTATCATCTTCTGATTGATGTTGCATACCCACTACCTCTTCTGCTGCCAGCGCTGCACTCACACGGTTTTGACTTCCTTACCCAGTAGGGAGATTGCTGCTGGTTTGGGAAGGTTGGGTAGAAAGTTACATTGGTTTGTGCTGTGCATCTCCTTGTAGTTACCAACCTTGGATATCGCTGGCCAAGAGTCTCTGGGCACCCTTGGCATTCATTTGTTCCCATGCATCTCTGATCTCTGGGATTTTTCCTTGATTCTAAAGTCTTTCTCCAGTTATTCTTTTCACTAGGACAGCAGCTTTTCACTCATGACAAAAGCTGTGTTTGGTGCCATGATATATACTTTCATTCACCTTGTCCTAGTCTCTGATCTTGACTAACATGGATCTCTGGCTTCTGCATCTTTCTTAGAGGAAGAGGATTTCTAAGATTACTTATTAGGGGAGAAGTCCAAATGTGGATTGGTGCTGAAACAGAAGATAGCTTCTGGCTGTCAGTTTATGTCTTTTGACAATTTCAGGATTTATTCTATTTGAGGTCTTCCAATGCAAGAGCTTCCACATTCTGCAGTATTTCACATGACAGATTTCAATCAGCTTTACAGTCCTTTAACCATGCAGAAGTCTTCCCTGTTGACTGCATAAAAGCATACAGATAACATTTTTAAAAGGAAGGTGGCCTAATAGTGGCAAAAAAAAAAAAAAGTCTTTGTTCTTATTGCAATTTTTGATTATGTCTTTTTAAGTTTTCATCTAACTTGTTGTTGATGACCTGTTCTTTGGTACTCCTTACCTGGTTAACACAAAGATGTCCCTTTGCTGGGCTGGGACAGGGTCAAGTTTCCCCTTGCTTTTCGAGTCAGCAGCTAAGCTGGCTGTTGTGTCCTGTCTGAAGGTAACTGGCCTCAGAAAAAGAAAGCATTTTGGAGGGTTCGTGGTCCAAAAGTATTGCCTGTGAGTCTTGCTTTGAGCATTCCAAAACTTCTTTCTATGACTAAAATGCTGTCCTGGGTTCAGGGGTAACAGTTATATTTCTTCTTTTTGTAGCTGGTGCAGTGCTGTGAGAGCACTGCTGATAACACGTCGATGTTTTTAGTTGTTGCCAAGTAATGCTTACTCCAATCAAGGCTTTTTCAGTCTCATGCTCTGCCAGTGAGGACGGGCACGGGAAGCTGGGAGGAAGCAGACAGGACAACTGACCCTAACTAGCCAAAGGGTTATTCAGTACCACAGCACGTCATGCTCAATATGGAAACTGCAGGGAGTTGCCCAGAAGGCCCAGATCGCTGCTTGGGTGGGGCTGGGTATTGGTCAATGGGTGGTGTGCAGTTGCATTGTGCATCACTTGTTTGTTGCTTTCCCTTTTCCCCTTTTAGTTTTCTATTCTCTCCCCTTGTTATTTCCCTTATCATTATTATTATTGGTGGTAGCAGTAGTAGCTTTACATTCTTTTGATTCTCCTCCCCATCCCTCCAGAAGCAGGGGGGAGTGAGTGAGAGGCTGCATGGTTCTGAGTTATTGGCTGGGTTTAAACTAAGACAAATGCTTTTATGCTTGAAATAAATATGAATGGACTTTCTGAGACTGCATTGTAGGAGCAGCAGTATACTTGCTCTGGTTATTATTTCTGCATTTCAGGATATGTAGAGGAGAGAACATTTGGAATATGAAGAACAGCTTCAAGGATGAGCAAACTTCCTCATTTTCTCATGCCATAGACCCTTCAAGGAGCAGATACTCACCTCTTGCTCTGTCCTTGCACTGTTTCTGCAGCTTTTTTTTTCTGCTGATTTATTTGAATCTGTGGTTTATCTGCACATCCAGTGTTCCCAAGAGAATGCAGTGTGGAGTCTGATTGTTTCTTCTGTTGGCTTAGCCTCATTTTTGCTGCTGAGTATCAAATTTTGCTGAGGATATTTCAGCCAGCTTCGGGAACTGTGCTGCTGACTGCAACTGAAGGCATAGTAACAAAATGTGTGCTTCCCACAGTGCTTATCAAAAGTGCCTCTGCTCTTCATTGTGGAAGGAAGTGCACAAAGTACTTCTTGGGCAGTTCTCTCTACTTCCGTGGCAAAACCAAAGGAGGAGTCTGAATATTTTTTTTATCTTAAATTTAATCAAGTGGAGAAAAGGGGTCAGGAGCCCTTGCAGAAGAAAGTATCACTCTTTATGCAAAGACAAAACACCCATTGTAGATGATAAGTTTTCTTTGTATTTGTGTCAGAGGGCTGTTTGCCACACAGGGGTTTATTCACTGTTAGGGTAGAATAAATATATATACATGTGTGTATATTCATGGATTTCTATACATATGTAGACACCTCTGTTTCTGCATGTACATGTAGAACAGAATAGCTTGCTGTTCCTGGTTTTCAGCACAGGCTTTTTCCATAGGCCCATCCTTTCTCTTTCAGGCTGTCTATCCTAGGCTCACAGCAGGGAACACAGTGGAAATACAGTAGTGTACAGTGAAGCTTTGGCCCTGCTGACTTTCCAAGAGAGAAGATTTGGGAGGCACCAAGACTTTTAGCAAGTGTGTGATCCAAGGCTTTTTTATGCTCTTCAGTGTGGGTTTTCTTTGAATTTGCTTGGGATTGTTCCAAAGTTGCACCATGGGTGTTTTGGTTTTGGTGGTGTGGTTTTTGTTTGGTTGTGGTGTCCGAATCCCTCCCTTACCTCCCGCCCCATTGTACAGAATCACTGCAGTGTTCTGGTATGAGTGCCATAGTCACCTTCCAGGTTCTCCCCAAAATCTTGAGTCTTTTTTCATGTGAGGTATTTTTAGTGTGGATTATCAGACAGCCAAGCAGTGTATGGGCAATTTCTTGTTTTAAGTAAACAGCATTATTACTGTTAGCACAATGCAGCTTTGGAAGCTATTATACATAGCTTATCTTGTTTATGGTAAAGCACCTAAATGCTAGGTGTTTTTTTAAATGAAACATTTCAGTGCAATGAGGTTTTGCTTAGGATTCATTACAGTCTTAGAAATAAAGAAATAGTCAGCATCTGTTGAGAGTTACAGCTGTGCCAGAATTTGTTATTGACTTGGTTTTCAATCACAGGAAATCTGAAACTGTGGGGTATACCAATAGCTTGTCTTAGAGTAATTCTCCAGATAAAATGAAAGAATATAGTTATGGTAGCTACACACTAATGGTGAGTTGAATGCTTTCTAGGTGTTTTGTTTTAGTGCATTAAACAATGTTTGAAAACCAAGCTCTATAATTTTACATTTTCAGTAAAAGCTTCTTTTTTGTCATCCTGGAAAGACAAAGAAACTAACATACATCTAACTATATTAAAACTACTTGCTTTTTCATAAGGTGATGGGGAAGGGCCTTTGCATGACACAGGCACAGGGCACTCAAATTGCCTGGAAATGTGCTATTTAATATAAAGATTATTAGGTGCAATGATTGGCAACTTAATGACCAAAAAAACCCACCTCATTATTTTGTTCATATATAAATATGCATATATATAGCCTGGGATGAAAATAACCTCATGGCTGCAAGATCTGATTGAGCTGTCACAGCTAGTCTCTGTTTCTACAAGACAGTGAATGCCACATACCAAACTATGTAACGTTTTGTGTTGCAAACTTGGCACTGGGAGGGGATTTAGGTTCTTGCTGAGGGGTTATGTGGTTATTGGCTGATTGTCTAAGGTCTCTTATTACTAAAATGTTTCCAGCCTCATAAAGAATATTGGTAAAATGATATGATTATCACCATCTTGACTGATGCATCAGGTGCTGAAGTGCAGGCATCTGACAGTAACAGCATGTCTCTCCTAAGCTTCAGCGGAACAGTCAGATGCTCTAGCCAGGATCTGCAATAGCTCCACATCTTCTAAAAGCAGATAAAACACACAGTGAGCCAGTTGTGTTTTGATGTGTGTAGCAGAAATTGGATAGAAATGAAGGCCCCAATAGATTTCTCACTTCATCATGGATGTCATCTTTCTAATCTGTCTCTGAGGCTGTTTCTCTCCTGCTCAGGAAAAGCAAGTAAATGCTTTCTATTTGTGAGTCTATTAAGTATTTCTCAAAAGAAGTGAGAGAGGAGGGTAAAAAAAAAAACAAACAAAACCCAAAAACCAAAACCTGCTTAAAATCAAATGCTTTTTATCTCTTTGGAACCAAATGTTTTGTAAATGTCCACATCCTATTAAACCTGTCTCTGAGTCTTCCAGCAGTGGCAGTTCTACAACTTCAGTCATTTCTCAGCTGTAGTTTACTGAGTATTTGGAGGATTAACACTCAGATTCTGAATTGTGTCTCATTCTTCCCTTGATAATAATTTAACTGGGGAGTAAGGGCACGTGTAGAGGATAGTTGTCAAACTTACAAAAACTGAAAGGGAACGTGTTAATCAGTTGTATTACTGTCCATGTTAAATGAAGAATCTAGCTGGATTAGCGTGCCTAAGCGAGCCCTGTTATTTCTGGAAGAGTTTTTTGATATTGAGAATACTACGAGCAAGGAGACCCCTATGTCTGAGACAAAATTTTTCACTTAGGAGAAAATTGATGCATAGAGTCCAGAAAATGATGTTATGTTAAACCTGTGCCCTTAAACTTAGGGCATGAGCTCTGTATGTAAACACCGAGTGATTTGTTTTTTCCCAACTGAGTAACTATAGTGACTCTGAAATTAACTGGAAGATACAGATGGTTGACCCCTTAGATAGGCCATTTTAATTTTAGACACCTAAATTTAGAGTTTGGACTCTCATTTAGGGCATTAGGTTTGAAAGCTTTGGACTGGAACCCTGGAGCTTCACCCTGTCCCTACTGATATTATTATCATCTCTCTGAGCCTGTTCCTCCCACTGAAATTTAATAGCGTTTCTCTCTGGCTTAATTCATTTACTTTAGCATTCACTGCTTTATTCATTTTTCACTTGTTTAGCTTTAGAAAGTCTGTATGTTTCAGTTCCTGTTATTAGCAGCAGAATCAGAATCAGATAGGGAATCTCTCTTACAATCAGAGATTGACAACTGGCTGCTGTAGGTGAAGCTTACTGTGGGCCTCCTCATGTGCCAAAATTTTCAATCATAAAATGCATTAATAACAGATAAAGCTTGTAGGGGAAATGGGAAAGGGAAAGCATGAATGGGACATTCCAATGTAACGAAGTCCATTGGAATCCTTCCTTTTGGTTCAGGAACTCCCCGAAGTGAATTTTTTGACCAGCAGAGTTGTTGTGTGGTGACGATTGCTCAGGCTTGGAAGGTAAAAAAAAAAGAATCAATGGGTGACAGGACGCTGCCTAAAAAGCATTAAAGTCTTCAAAAATCAACCAAGCTGTAAACTTGAACTGATAAATCTCTTTAGATCGGGCAGTTCATTAGGTATATGTCAAGCTGGGTATTACTGAAGAGAATTTGAGGTAAAATGTCTGATAGAAGTAAGATGTGAAGTTTTTTTGTATCACGAAGAACATAGTTACTAAAAATTCTAAATATAATATGTATGTTAATGCTGATATTCTCCAGAGATTTGAAATTATGCAAGGAAAAGTTGCTCATTATGTCTGTTTTGGAACTAACTTATGTGTTTCTGACTTGTAAAGTAAAAGTTACAGTATGCAGTGAATCTTTTAGATTTCATAATCAGGAGGACATCTTCAAATAGGAAAGGGAGTTAGTACATCTATCCAGAGGAGAGACAGAGATGCTTTTATTTGGAAGGGAAAACAGTCTTTGATCTATCCAGTTTTACCTGACAGCTCGGCACAATTGCATATTCAACCTGTTACTGCAGTTCAGCATTCTGTGCTGGAAGGCATTAAAATCCAATCAGTGCAGCTTTATATGAAGCCAGTCTTCAACTACCGAGACGAAAGTAGAGCAGAGTCCAGCAGCCAGGTTTGTGGGTTGGGGCATACTGCAGCCACACACTGCCATTCCGAATTACATGAAGGATGTTAGCCTGTGATATTGTTCCTGGTATAAAGCACAAAACCAATGTTTGAAGTGGCACTGTATTCCTCTGACCACTACCCTTTATTCTCAACATCTGAATGGAATTAAGCTTTGGGCCAGACAGTGCTGGCTGGAAACCATTTCTTTATGTGAGCTTTGCAGAAAGCAGCTATCCTGAAGTGTCTCTTTATTTTTAGGTGTAATTTGGGAGAGGGCAGTGTGATTTTTCAAGTGGTGTGGAGAAAGTAATACAACTTTCATGGACCATTTCTGTTTCATGTTTCAGTGCTATCCAAGATGAAATGTCAGCAAAGTCTGTCACCACCACCACCACCTCCCCACCGAAGTCATACACAAGCACGGGAGTCCCCGTTCCTGCAGAAAGTTGTTACTAATACAGCCTCTTTTTTATTGTATTCATTGTAGAACAGCTCTGTATTGTTGTTATCATTAAGGCACAAAACACAGAAATAGAAGTATGTGATGCAAGACAGTAAAAAGTATGTTTGCCGTTCATGAGAAATAAAAGGTTTTTTCTTTTTTTAATCCCTGGTATGATTTTCATTCTTTCCAGCCTCTGAGGAGCACTAGAGCTGGTCAGAGTTTCTGCTTGCTGCCTTTTGTGCCACTTCTGGTTTATCATACTGCTGATGAATACTTTCTTCTTGGCAAAAAAACTTGTTTTTTCTACTTTTTAGCAAGTCCAAAGGAGCTCGACTGACATGATTGGAAATAACTGTTTATCTAAGGAATATGTACTTGTAGCCAATCAGAAATACCATGAATAGCTACAGCTACTTTGATGGCCGATGGAATATCCAATTCGGGCTGTAGTCCAGGTGATGGAATAGATAGATTATGTAGAAAACTGTTTAGGACAAGATAAATGAGTTCATGGTGTGCATTTTTTGAACATTTCATATTTTGAACGGATACATTAAGATTAGGTTTGAGTATTTTATTCTTCATTTTTTTCAATGGGCCAGATTATCATAGAATCATAGATCAGTTCGGGTTGGAAAGGACCTTAAGATCATCTAGTTCTAGGAGATCTCCCAGTAAAGTTTCAGGTACTGAGGACAGAAGGGTTTTGAATTGGTTGGTGAGTTTTTACTGTAGGAAGAGCTGTTGAGTTTGATGAGATGTCTTTCTGAAAAACAATCAACAGCTGTTGATTAACAGTCCTTTGATATAGGAGATTCCATGTGATGGAGAAGGAAATCGGATGGTGAAGGCTGGGAGTTTAAAATGCCATGGGCTAAAGTGAGAACTGAGTTCAACAGACATCTGAATGAAAAATCTCTAAATCAGAGCAACTCTAAAATGGGAACCCGTCTATGATATGAGGTACTGTAGTTTTCTGAAAGGCTGCCATACAAAAATATTAGTAAAATGTATTCGTACATTCATACTGCAAATCTTGAAGTGTAATTGGATGATTGAATAGTTTGCCATCTCCTTAAAAAGGTTTTGAAACCTATCGAATAGGTTTTTACTATAAGGTCTTGATTGGTATGTCATCCAGTTAATTTTAAATCGTGTTATTCAAACAGGAATCATCCTGTAATGTGATAGCTCAGGCTTGGAGTTTGAGACTGGAAGTCCAGTAAATGATAACTTGTGTCTGTAGAGTAATCTGTGCAAATGGATAGTTAAAGATGGTGTTCAGATCTGATCATTAAATGATAACAGACTGATTTTGCTGAAAAGATTGCTCATCTGTCTGAATTTTTGTGGTTGGTTGTTTGGTTTTTTTTTCCTCCTTGGAACACATCTACGTTTTGTCTCCAGTGTTAGGGGGTGGCTTTTCTGTGGGTGTCTGAGAACGTGTGTGTGATTGATGAGCTGTTTTTTTCCGGTGTGGAAGCAAATAGCTATTGATGCAATACCCTGGAAACTGGTGTTCCTGAAGAGAGGCGGAGAAGAGAGTCTGCTCCCAGGGAGTGCTCCTGCTCTGACAGAGGGTTTGCTTTTGATCAGGTGCTGTTGTTGGAAACATCACCAAACAGCTTTCCACTGCTGGATCCGCACTTAGAATTCGCTCTCTCCAGAAGCCGAGCTTACAGCCATGGTCAGTGAAAGATGAACCTAACACAGAAGCAAAACCGCTGAGCTTTGGAGACTGTAAAATGTGATCTTTTAGTAGGAAAAGGAATTTAGAAACTTATTACCAAATGAAATATTCTTATTACTGCAGCAGCTATTAATTCATTTTATGAAATTGATTTAGTAGCGGTTGTGTTTCAGGAAGTCTTTCCATTTGCTTCTTTATCCAGGAATTGGATGGAGAATTTCCTGTAAACAACAAAGTTATCCCTTATAATTTTCACGTAATTTGACGTTTTCTTCTCCCCTTCCCTGTTCTTTTGTTTTCTGTATCTCAGAAAGATTATCTGTATTCTCAGTAATTTGATTGAACAAAGGCCGAGAGGCTTTGAGACTCTATGTGGCTAACTTGGTTTGCCAGCTTATCTACCAGTAATATTTACACCTTTGGCAATACATTCTCTGACTGATTCTGTATGAATTAGTGGCTCACTCAGGCAGCAATTTTATTTGTTTCTGTAGCTATTTTAGTGATAATTTTAGAAGGTGTTTACTGATGTTCAAGCTGAAAACCTACTTTGGCAGCTAATATCTTTCCAAATGAAAAAGCCGGGCAAATTAGGACATAGCAAAGAATATTGCCATAGCATGGTGTGTTATTTTGTGGAATATCAAAGTCCAAATAGCTTTTGACATGTTTGCTTTCTGAAGTTGAGGGGATAAAAGGCTTCTGTTGAGAGGTGAAATAACTGATGCTGGTATTTCCAAGGTTTTGTACAAAGGATCAAATGAGGCATTTGAGTAGCTAGAAGACTTCTTGCTAATTCCTTTACTGCCATCATATGTGTATATGTACACAGCCTTCTCAGTGTACAGCTCCCTTGCTTTTGGCTGGGGGGAGGGACCTGATTATTTAGCAAGTTTTCTGAGAGCTGGTTTTCCTTACGATCACTAATGTATTCATATTTGTGGAGTGTTTATCACATAGTCCAATTACCATTTAAAGGAAAAGAACTTAAATAATCCCTTCTATGACCCATGATCATTACACTTAATTTGAAGTACTAAACCACAAGTTTCCCTCCAGGCTTAGTAACAGTTGGCTTTGCAGCTTTCCCAGACAGCCTTGAGCACTGCTAAGAGAAACAACTGATTCCGTCAGATACAGTACAATACACTAAATATTTTGGTATTATGTAGACACTGAAAAAATCCTGTTGAACTGCTCAGTTTATTAAAAGGTTGCCTAAGTGCAAAAATCTCATTGCTTCTATGGTGTCAGCGGTGTTCCTTAGAGTAGCAGGTATCTGCTCCATCAAAATCATTTGGTAAGAAGACCTCTGCACAAGAGGCATAAGCTGCTAGGCCTTTCCTTTTGCTGACAGCCAGGATGCTGTGAGTCCCTTTCCTCTCTAGCCTGCATGTCTGTTAGGATCAGTTTTGGTTTGGTTTGTTTGCTGGCAGTCTTGAGCTTTTAATTCTTTTTAGCTGGGAAGATTCTGAAGACCAGTGGGATCGGTCAAAGTAATTGTAGCTGGAGCTGAGATAATGGCTTTGATTTTTTTTCTTGGGCTTGGTGCTGTAAAGGGGTAGCCAAGAACAGCCACTGGCTGCAACCTTGTGTTTTAGAGTGAAGTCAGACTGGCTGTGATAGGAACTCCCATTTAGTTGTATACACAATGTCACTGTCTTAAGTGAAATTCTCCTGTTCTTGTCGTTTATTAGTAGTTGAAAGCCAAATAACTTGCAGGGCCATGGTATCTTACCTGTGCCTTCTGGGTGCCGAAGCTTTTCTTGAAGGTTCAGTATTACAGCTGTGGTACAGTTGTCCAAAGGCCTTTGCCTCTGACATTGAAGTATCTCTTCAGAAAGCTCTCAGATTCCTCAGAGAAGTGGCCAGGAGGCACTAGATTCTGTAGAGGGAACTGGCAGTTCTTCTCTTTGCAGAAAATGGTGGACTAAATCTAGGTTGATTTCATGAGATGGGAAGATGGATGTCTCCTAGGATGCAACTATGACAGCAGCTAGAAAGTAGCGGGGTTACTGTTGGCATTTTGACATCAGAGAGAGAGAACCATACTAGGATCCATGTCATTGTTTGCTGGATGCCATGCCAGTGAAGATACTAATTTTCTAGATTTAAACCCCAGTAACTGTACCCCATTGGATTACTTGCTGTTATCAATAGTTCCCATATACTTTATTCATTCTAAGTAAGAGAAAATCTCTAGGGGCTCGATAGAATTACTTTTGAGACCTAAATATCAAGACACGTATCTTTCATGCTGTTTTGTTGGGGTTTATTCCAGTAACACAAAGAAAACTAGTTTCAGTAATTTCAGAACAAAAATTCATCTTATGTTTTCAGCAGTTTGATTGAAAAAGGCATTTCCTGTTATCTGCACCACAGTCAAAACTGTTCTGTTGCTCTGTAATGTATAGATGAAAGGCTGCAGTTTATGATTTTTACAATAAGCAAACAGTACAAAAATCTGCTTGAGATTTTTGTTAGCAGAAGACTGTGTTTGGAAATCCAAGGGCTGAGAAGTCAGGAGGTGATAAAAGAAATGTGTTAGTAGTTTCATAACTCAGTGCCTCATGTGTCCTTATTACAATGCAGCCTTTTGTAGTGAAGTCGCTTACTAGGTTCCAATTTCATGGTTAGAACTCGAGCATTTCTGATGTCTCTGAAAAGTGTCCCAAAAGGTTTTTCTATTTCTGATAGTGTTTTTGAAGACTGACTTTTCTGTTTATCAGTTCCTCTTCCGTT
This sequence comes from Psilopsiagon aymara, assembly GCA_024733675.1. Lineage (NCBI taxonomy): Eukaryota > Metazoa > Chordata > Aves > Psittaciformes > Psittacidae > Psilopsiagon > Psilopsiagon aymara. The sequence goes on from JANRGW010042353.1 coordinate 24,899, forward strand.
TCAGGGCATGTGTTTGGTTCTGGGGTGCAGATACTGCTCGAAAGTTTTGCCTGTTGTACTGGCTTAAGCAGAACCTTCACGAAACTGCGAGGCTTGTTTTGGAAAAATGCATGCGAGATCTGAGCTCTCTGAGGGCTCACATCCACCCTGATGAGAAGTCATGCAAGTGGGAGGGATAGTTTGGACACATCCATGTTTATAACTGACATGGTTTTCCATCAGTCTCAGGCCACCCTTTATGAATGAAGAAGTTGTGCCTTTCTTATGAGATGCTCCAACTACTTCCCAAAAAAAGGAAATGTTTTATAATGAAAATCTATGACCATGCCTGACAGTCCACAGGTTAAAACAGGCATAGTGAACCCATAGCTCCATTCCATGGTGTCCTCAGCTGTCAGTGTCTGCCATTGAAAATCTCCCAGGGAGCAAGACATGGTGGTGACTGTCAGGTGTGACTGCCTGGTGCCTTGCTCTGAGTGCCCGCATGTTCTATACTGTCGCTTGTGATGCTGCTGGCTGTTTGCAGCGCCAAGGTGACTGTGCCAGGCTGTACAAATGTGTTTCTAAAACCTAAGGGTAAATCTTTCATTATTTATTTTCTTGAGAGCAGGTTTTCAGTGCCATAGGAGCAGTGATCTGCAGAGATGTGAGGGAAGAGCTGAAACAATGAGTTTCTATAACCCACTCTTACACAACAAACTTTCCAAACCTCAAAGTAAACTGTTTATGCAGAAAAAGGTTAAGAAGGAAACTTAATTATTGTCTAAAATTACCATAAGAGAGAGAAAGACTTCTGATAGTAGGAGTGTATTTTTTAGTCTAGCACACGGATGGTATAATGAGATCCATGACTTGGAAACTGGAGCTGGGTAAAGCCAACTGGAAGCAAGTTCCCTAAGTTTTCAGTGGTAGGTCTAATCAACAGCCTGGAACCTGATGGGTTTTCCACCAGCTGAAGTTTTTTACGTCAGCGCTCATTCTCTTCCTAAGATTAATTACGTTTTTCAAATGAAAGTTGGACTTGATAGAGATGGCCAAATGAATTCCTTTGGCTTGTCTTATAGAGGAATTAGAAGATCAAAGTTTCTGAATTACGCTACTGTCCTCTGAATTACTTCTGTAACTTAAGTATTATTCTGAAATTTATAAGAGGATAAAATAGCAATTTTTATAACGATGATGGAGTCAGGTCAAATTTAGTTCGTTGAAACTGGCTTTAAAAATGCCATGTTTAATTTTTTCCCCTTCATTCATTACAAAACTATGATGAAGCTTTCATTAATCATCTTCCTAAAATTTGGAATTTTCTGAAAAATTTATGAATAGAATGAAAAGTTCTATTTTTGCTTGTACAAAAGAATAACAGAAACTATTCAGTTGTTATAAGAAAAATGCAGGGAAAGGGGAGGAGAAACCCCTCAAACCAAACCCTCAGACACCAGTAAACACCTTCGTGTTTACACTTTTATAGCACTGCATGAAGCTGCAGAAACAGTAGATAGTTTAGTTTTTACATCAGAACATCAGTTCAATTGTTCTGGTTCACATTCAGCAAAATGGCAAGCTGACAGCTCATGTTCAGGTTAGCAAACCCAGTGCTGACCGCAGTTTCCGAATGGATTCAGTGCAGCTCCCTCTATTTTTAGCTTTACAGGCCTTGACAACTGGAAAACCAGTTTTGCTGTTTTAGAGAAGCTTGGAATTCAATCGGCCATTGCATTTGATGAAAAAATAAGGCCAAAGCTTTCTCGGCATTCCCATCATTCTGTGTGACTAATTGGATGAATAAGGAAATTTGTGGACTTTTTCAGAGGAAGTCTTTTGTAACATGAAATTGTCCATGCTGTGAATCACTAGGTGCTGTCTTTTGGGGCAGTCCAGCTGAGTTAAAACCTGTGTGCACTGAAGCCTGTTATGGGACACACTATAGGTATTGTGTGCAGCTCTGGTGAGTGTGACCCCCCTTTATTTTTGTTTCTTCATTTTTGTATAGCATGGTATAGATACATTTCACCACTTGTATGTTTCACGTTCCACTTTAAGTAGGGTGAATTATGGCTGTAATTGAGGATGACCAAAAAAGAAGAAAAATCCCTTTCTCTCCCATTCATTAAAAAAATTAAATTATCAAATTATATTGTAATTTACTAATACGTATTTATTTAATATATACATGCTTGTAAATAGGCTGCTTTTCCTAGGAACTCATGTGTCTAGGATAATGTGAGCGGCTGCTCTTAAATTCTTGACATAAATCTGGATGCAGTGGAAAAATATCAGGGTTTGCTGTTGCTCAGCTGATACGAGTCCATTACATGTTTTGCACCTTGCTACCATCTGTCCGCTGGCACGCTGCTTAGATAGAACAGGGGGAAATTCCAGTGAACTACGAACAGCATGCAGGAGGTGATGGTGGCTTTCTGACGCACAGAACAGCATCAGGAGCTCCTAGACTTTCAGAAGATCTTTTGACCCTTTTGTCTTTTGATAATGTTTTAGTTCTTAAAATCTGTTGCAATAACTAAACATTGTTTTAAATTGAATATAAGGGTTCTGGAGAATCTAGAAGGAAAAACTGAGAAATCAATATAGAAATGTAGAGAATGTTTTGGGTTATAGCTATAGCTGAAGTGTCTGTGTTATGGTAATTATCTGGCTTTCAAAATCAGTTGGAGGGCTCAGCTGAGATGGTCGCTGAAAACCTCACTCCAGCAGGACTCCTTCCTAGGAACTGTTCGTGCCCGCAAGCAGCCAGCTTGACTGTGCGTTACCTGACCGAGGACCTTCACTATCCATTTAGATAGAAGTTCCATCCTTTGTTGTGCTTTTGTGGGGTATACTAAGCCAAAAGAAGGAAGGAAATGCAGGGGCGAGGGAAATTCCATTCTGCTTTGTTTCTATTCTTTTGTATTTGGTTGCTTGAGAGCACTTGTTTTCCTTGTTGCGGCATGTAAATTTCTTTAATAGGAGCTTTAGCTTAACCACCCAGTGGCTGATCAGTAGTTGTCAGTAACTTGCTCTAGATGACCCATCCCAGTCAGGCAGCACTGCAGTATTTTTGGACGTAAGTGCTCACAGCCCTCAGCTGTGTGTGACAAGTGCCTGCAAGGTCAAGAGCAGCGTTGCTCAGGTAGGCTGAGTCTGCAAGCTGTTCTCCTTGGCTCCAATTGTCTGTGCATTTGGAGTAGTCCATGGGGGACAGGATTACCAATGGAGAAAATCCTGGCCGCCTCAGAGTACAAATATCTACATTATTGATATTTGCTCTCTGTCATCAAAATATCTTCTTTGAGCTGCCAGACAGATCTCTGTTTCACTTTTGGAAATCATTTTAAAACCTTTACTTGTTAGGAAAGCAAACTTGAGAGGCTAAATCTGTGTAAACAAGTGAAAGTGCATTGTGAAAATATTGCTTAGACAGTGGCTCTGCTGAAGGCTGCGCAAATTCACACAAATTCAGCAGAAATCCTATTTCAGGTTAGATTTGTGAAGTTTCTTTCTGGTCATCTGGAGAAATTAATACATTCTAGGGAAAGACACAATGTACCGAATTTTGTCACGTGTTCTGAAGACTTGGAAGTCCCTATAGAGACAATTCTTTCCTCCTGAAGCTAATGTGAATTAATTCTAACAAAGCTAATGTGATTCTAACAAATTTAGCTTCTATTTAAGCAGGGCTTTCTGTCCTATTTCATTGCACTGTTCTCTGGCGTGCTGTGTGTTCCTGTGTCTGACAGTTGTGCAAGCTTGGTTCTTGTCTGGGTGCTTTGTGAGGCCTTTGGAGGATTGCCTGGGAATTCCTGTAGGGCTGTAATCAGGCCATGGGACATTCAGTTGGAGTCATAGTTCCTCTGGAGCTGCAGATGCCCAGGAATCCCAGATGTTTTGCCAGCTTGCATTCAAATCATATGTGCTATGTATGAGCAATAGCAGTGATTTGTACATGGCTGATAAATCCAGCTTGCATGAGACAGTGAACTTTGCGTCCAATCTAGCCTAAATACTGTGTTTGGTTTTGTATCAGAAAAAGCCTAAATGGCAATATAAGATATAATTAAAGGTTTATTTCCATATTCAATTTTGAATGCAGCAGCTTCTAGAGGCCCTGCCTAGAAATAATATGGGTGGGGAAGGGTCTGTAGTGCAGAAGGCAGCATATGGACCAAATCGATCATCTGCTTGGTGCCAGCTGGAATAGGACAGCAGACATTAGGGAGATGATCAGGTATCTGTGTGGATGTGCAAGACAGCAGTGAAGCTGGATGTGCTTGCAGAGCCACATGATTATTGGTGGCCATCCATACATCCAGCCCTGGATGTTCGTCACTTTTCAGAGTGACACGCTTTTTTCTTAGCCTGTAAGGTTCTGTTTGAGTTGTGGCTTTTTAGGCGTTGCATTCCCATTTGGCTGAGGTGAAATGTTGTCATCCTCATTTGCTTCCCTGAGGTTTTTGTAATGGTTCTTGTCCTTTACCTGCTGGGTAAACACAGGCGTTTGTAGATTTGTCTGGGCGGGATTTGTAAAGGCAGTGTGGGTCTTCTGAAACAATACTAGTGACTGGGAACTGATGTGGCCATGACACAAACTGTAGCACAGGGGATGTGCTGAACATCAGGAAATATTTTTTCATGGTGAGGGTGCCTGAATGCTGGCACAGATTGTCCAGGGAGGTTGTGGAGATCCTCAAAAGCCAGACATAGCCCTGGGCAAAACTGTCTCTGGGTGGCCCTGCTCAAGCAGGGGGTGGGACAGGTGGATGTCCAGGGCTCCCTGCCAACCACAGCCACGCTGTGATGCATGTTCTGTGCAATCATTTGATTCTGAGCTCTCCCCCAAATCAGGTCTTCTTTGTACCCTGAAAAATTACCTTGCCTCTTTTCTAAGCAATTGCAGAGATGTCATTTTAGGGATGGAAAAAATGCACATTCCTCTGGAAACCTATTATATATTGAAAAACTTCCACAGGTGCTTGAGAAGCACAGTGCAAATTGTGTGTGCAATTTGGGATTCCTGTTCTTGGTTTTGATTCTGAAATACTTTGTCTGCACTGAGCAGTACCAGCCATCAGGGAAATCTGACTGTCTGTCCTGCACAAGGACATCTCTGCTAGGGCTTTGCCAAAGCTGTTTATGACTTATGTAAATGCCATCCCACTGATGAGCTCTACAGCATGTCCTGAGGTCTGCTCAAGTGTTAGTTGGTATATTGGTTTGTGTAGTGTATTAAATGTTTTTCTGTTCAGTATAAGGTTTGAGCTGTAATTCAGTCCTTAGGATGCCCCACATGTTACAGAGCAGGATGTGCCCTGGCACATGATACATTGGACACCTTAGGTAGATGAACAGTAGAACAGAGAGTCTGAAAAACAGCAACTAGATTTTGTTTTCTCATCTTCTGTATTAGACATCTCGTCCTCCTTCTGAACTAGGATTTTCTGTTTCACTTTATCAGCAGGAACTATTCCAATGAACTTAGGTCACAGATGCACCTAGTTGAAGATCAGGGCTCTTTGTGTCAGGTGCCGTTACTGTTTTGTTATAGAGGAAGTTTGAGGGTTTTTAAAGCAGCATAGCAGGCTCTTTTGTGTTATTTGGTATAATAATACTTTAACTGTAGTACTTGAAACTGTGTTCATGGTCAGTTGCAGTGCTTTGACTCCAGCTTACAGCTTCGTTCACTTTCAGCTGCAAGCCCCATTGTATTTTCTGACTGCTAAAATTGTATCTGTCTTTTCCTGTGCTGTCCAGTGTCCTTCTAGTCAGTAGCACAGTTGCTCAGTTGGGGATTTTAGGTAGAGACTCTGTTCTTGCCTTGAACAGCCTTTCACTGCTGCAGGATGGCAGTTGCTCTATTGAATGTTAGGCTGCACGTGCTCAGGCTGCATTTTCGTTTTATTCTTATATAAAAGTGGTCTGGAACCTTTATTATTATTATGGGACACCTTTGTTCTGGAAGGATGATCTATTTTTGCTGACATTACAAATGGTATTTAAGATGCTGTGTATATGATTCTTCAATAGTCAACAGGCAATGTAAAAGGTCAGTCTTCTAACTAATGTGCAAGGTCAGTTTTCTTTCAGTGGAAAGATAGAGTTGATGAGACCTTGTTAGGTAAACTTTGGGAGTATTTTGTCCTTGAGCAGAATCCAGTCACTTCTAGTGAGGGTAAAGATACTTTTTTGTTGCGCTGTATTATGATGCTGTCCATGCAGTCAGGTAATGGTGGGTTTATATAACATTTGCTGTTCAGTGTCAACAGCCCCTAACTCGTCACTCTCCGCCTGTCTTGCATAGGCTATGCATTTCAGATAGAAAGGAGAAATCAAATGAAATCTTTAGCAAACTGGAATGCAAAAAAACCTGAAATACTTACCTTAAAAGCTAATATGTACCATCATACTCGAGTTTGTTTCTGGTAGATTTCTGCTACTGGCAAAGTTGTTCTGTTGAGAAGTTACACTTAAATTAGTTGTTGATTCTATATTCTCAGTGGTTTTGAATCACTTTTATCTGTACTTACACCATTTTTTGGATGTCTTTTGGTTCTAATTTGACCTTTGTACAGCACTTCATAGCTGATTACTTTGTCCATCATTACAGCAGGTGACTGTAATTTGAAATGGTTTATTTGGTCATTTGAAAGACTTCATTTTTACAACCTGAGGCTCTTCAGAAGTGCTGCTAAATGCCTCGTTCATCTGGTGCTCACCCTGTGTGTGAGCACAGCTGGCAAAGGACAAACCTGAGTGGGGTCGCATGGGACATGGGGCAGATTAAGCTGGGTGGCTGTGAGGAGCTGGGGAAGGTCTGCTCTTCTTTTAGAGACCCTTACCATGGGCACCTCCTCCCATGTCATGGTTGCTTTGTCTTTGTGTCTGTAAAAGAAATGACAATTACATTACTGTGTATTTTAATGGATTATTATAATTTTTTCTCTTGCATTTTGTTATATACTGCTTAATGCTTGTGAAATAAAAATAGAAAGAAATACTTGTCTGCTGTTGTAATTTTACTTCTGTCTGCAAAAGTAAGAGAAGAATTTATAAATTGATAATCAAAGCTTGATGGATAATACGGAATATCATCTGGAAAATTTTTTACTGATTTCCGCAATACATGGTACCCTGACACATTAAAGAAACTAAAAACAAGCTAATAAACCAAGAATGGTCACTGCTTATGGTAATTTTTAATATCCTTTTTTGCATTACCACCTTTTAATTTTTGGTAGAAATTAAGAAAGCAAGAGACATTTATGATAAGCATGTCGTTCCCCCCCGAATTGTGGAATTTCTTTTCTTCTGCTAAAACATCTGGAGCTTGGTGGAATAAGCCTGTGGGTAAGTTAATGAAATGCCACATTTCTGCTCTGTCAGATGTCTGTCAGCTGCTAGTAAGAGGAGTATTAAATGAATCCACCAGGCTCTAGGCGCGTAGCTTGCAGTGGGGTTAATGACTGATGTCCATCCAGGTCTATAGAAATTGAATGAAAACGCCAATCTAAACAGGTGGTGTTAGTGATGTTAGTTGTTAGTTAAGACATTTGTATTATTTGTAAATACGTGTATTTATAGCTGTATATTGACAATATACAGACATGGATAACAGATGCACTACAGATATACCTATAGATTACATATTGCTTATCTAACCATATAATATATATATTTAAGCATGTGCATACCATTTTTTGGTCCATCAAAATGCATACTGTAATTTTTATATTGATCATACCTCTTTTCTAATGCCTTTGACTTGTAGTAGTTATTAAAATGCTTGCTCATTCATGGTATTTGGTAAGCTGTTCAAAAATAATAGCAGAAGTGGGGGGATACAAGTCATCAGGTCTAGGGACTAAAGAAGGCAGTTCAGCTCAAAGAATCATATTTTTCTTGCATTTTTCTTATTATCTACATTTTATAACGAAATTGCATCTATGGGAAATACTTATCTGACTTCAGCTAAAGAATATATGAGATGGATAACCAAAGAAATATGTGATCATCTTACATACGTAACTATATCTGGCATGACATTTCTTGTTTTTTTCCGGTCTATGGCAAGGTTCCTTTCACAGCAATTTAGTGCTTCATAATGTTATGATAAACTAAACCTTGCAAAAGATCTAATGTACTGAAGAAGACAAAAAAAAGCCCAATCCCAGAAACTGGGGTTTGTACCATAGTGCTGTTTTCTGTTTTTTAATTTCTCCCAGTAGACTAAGGCATGGAGGCAGAGGTGGGAATGGGGGATTGTTTGGTTGCTAGGTTGGTTGGTTTGATGGTGAATTTTTTTATGTTTCTGGACGAGTTTTGATACCGACTGCTGTGCAGATGGATGTTTGTGTGCCATGCAGCAGGCAGGGCTATACTGGTAGAGTTCAGTAACAGGTTACATTTATCAGTAAGCTTTACAGTACCTTCCATGTGTAAATATATTTTATTTAATACATTCCGTTGAGGTTTGTAGATGATGAGGCTGTGTACAAACTCATTTTGTGGATGAAATGTCTTTCCCCTAATGGTAGAATATGAGAGTTGCTCACAAATGCTCTATAGTATGAATGAGAACTGCAAAGTACGCTTTTTAGAGGTAGTGCAGTATACTTGTGTGTTTTGGGTGCTAAAATAGCTATGGCTGATTTCAGGGTGGAGTGTAGATGTATCTGGCCTAAGTGCATCTCAGTTAAGAAAATTGATTATAAGGGGAATTCCAAGGCTAGATTATGTGAACAGGAAGTGAATCAACTGAAAAGAAGTTTATTCATGTTAATTTCTTCTTAATATTAGTATAATTATTCCCATTTTACAGGTATAGAAACTGATACAGAAAGGTGAAGTTACGTATGTACTTAAGTGTGTAGGAGCCTTCTGAAACACATAAATGAGCCCATGCAAACTATATGGCCAGGAGTAATAAGCCTATTAATTTGTCTGCAGTGTGGGTATCTGTGTCCTGGGTTCCAACTAAGCATCTCCCTGTGCCATCAGCAGACAGCCTCATAATCTTTTCAGGTCAGCTCTGTGTATGACAAATATTTGCTGCACTGAAAGTACAGCTCTTATTTGGGAAGTGTGTATTCCAGCGTGTAAATTCACATTACAGTGTCTAGATGAGCTTTGTTAAATTTCTGAGATTTCTCCTTCGCCCCTTTCCACTTTCTTAAGTACAGTTTTGACTTTGCCTGTGATAGCTGGGAACACTGAAAGAAAGCAGCAGGGGAGAGGTTGGAGGCAAGGGTTGTTCTGTGTCACACTGAAATGCAAGCTGACTCCTAATGTGGCAGGATGTACAAGCAGGAGGAAAAGAATAGGGAAGTGTGTGAGCAGAGGTGAAGAACTGGCACTGCCCTCCACTGCTAAATAAGCAGAGTAGTCTGATGTCACTGTGACCATAGGAACAAAAAAATCCCCACAGAGATGCTAGGCTTGATTACATCAGTTCATAAAATTGGCTTTGCTTTCCTCTTTGCACTACCAGCTTTGATGCAAAAGCTGATGTAATGTGAGCACATGCAGTAAAGTGCAAAACAACCATGTGATTTTTTAGCTTCAGAGAAGATTCGTTGTTGTGGAAGGCGATGGTGATTTTGCCACTCATGTCAGCAAGTACTTTTAATAACAGCTGCCTGGATGACATACAGCTGAACTGGCAGAGACACGTTTCTGTCTTTTGAAACTGAAAATTTAAGTTCTTCATCCTCTTTTACACATATATGGGAACTTGAATAGAGAAGAATGGATGCTCTGCGTTGTTTTAATGTATTGTGGTGTGCAAATATATCTCTTTTTTTTTTTTTTTTTTAACTTCCTGCTTATTCTGCTAGTGGTGTATAGGAGTGTTTGAAAGGGTCCCATTAAGAATGCTTCCTGGAGCAGGGTTCCCAGCTTGCTTCAGTGAGGGGCTCTGGTTTAGCTGGATGCATACACTGGCCAGTACTGAAACATCTGCTTTTCATCCTTTTCAACTTGTTTCAGGAACACAGGTAAAAGAAACATGCGTTCTTGCAGAGCTATTTACAAAATGAGAGGCTGAACCTGTTTTTTTTGTAGGTTGTTGAATATATATATTATAATTAAGTTATCTTGGGGCTTACTAAACATTTATCTGTGTTGCAGGTTTTTTATACTGTTGCTGTTTATTGTCACTGTAGCTATCAATGTAAAATCGATTATCCTGCGCAGGAAATCTGAATTTTCATTCTTTACCAGCGTAGTTTGGGAACTGTGTCGAATGTGGTTTTGGCAAGTGCTAAGCAGGTACTTGCCAAAATACTGAGTAAGGCTTGTAGTAAAATCGAACCGTTAAGGATGTGGTGAAGAAAATATACATTGAGCACTTAAGAAATGGCAGTAGCTGTTCTCCATTAGTGTAAGCTATTTGTTTAGTGTAATGGCAGATGCTGGGGAGAGGGTCATTCTGGAGAGGCAGTTGGCATTGTGAAGAAGGGAGTACATGTGGGGTTATATACCACCAAAAGACTATAACCATTTAACCATAAAACAGAAGTTTGTCACAGTTGTCTGAATCGTTGGGCATTTCTCCTTTAAAACTGTCTTGTCTTGCTTTGGAAAAGTAGAGTTAGGTGTTTTAAAATGTTGTTTCTTGTGTTATAAAACCAGTTAAGAACCTTCTGTTAATACGATACTAAAATTATTAGGCAGTTCTCTCATTTTCAGTAGGAAATGATTTTATGATGTAGTTAAATTAGGGAAAAAAACCCCAACCAAACAAGCTGCCCTCAGAAAGCAGTGAGTGATAGAAATCGATGGTTTTCCGAAGTATATGGGGAAGTCGTATTTAAAAAGAAGAGGGGGATGGTAAGAACCAAGCATTCCCATTTCCGAGGAAGTGCTGTGTTGATGTGAAGTGCAGCAGCTGCACTGCAGAGTCCCGCTCGGGGTGACCTCAGTCCTGAACAGCACAGACTGTTCTGGGTGCAGGTGTGAGTACTGGATTCTTTGTTCTGTGTTCGTGGGTAAAATGTGTATCCACTGAATGAATTGGTATATTTGGTATTCCATGGTTCACTATGTGCCTTCCTGCTATTGCAGAAATAGTTTATTTCATTCTGTTGAATTACATTAGTTAAATAGGACAGGCAAGAGGAAGCGACTCCAGCAACAACCCCTGAATACATCAGGCAGGCAGACAAAAAGCCAGGGCTGGGCTGGGGATGGTGCAGGACATAAAAGACAGTTTTGACAGCTGACTGGTGATCTTTTGAAGAGGTTTGTATATGCTGCTTGAATTGGGAATTTTAAGTTTCCTCTCCATGCTTCATGAGGATAGAGTCGTGAAAAATGCTCACTTCTGATGGTGTGTACCCCATCAACCTGGGTTTGAATGTGACTATTCTTGTGACCCTGTCAGTGGTTTAGAACCCATTGGTATCTGCGAGGTGTCAACACCTATTTATGTCCTGTGTGCCTTTATTTCTTGTGAAATTTTAGCTCCTGTTACTTGTTTTGTGTTTGATGTACACTGCCTGCAAGTAGCACTGTGCATACTGACACACGGCTACTTCTCTCACGCTTGTTTCCAACAAACCAACCCCATCAGACTACGTGAAGCCAGGTTCCCGAGCACCTCATTTTTATCATGTGTGTAGGCTCTTCAGTGTCTTGGAAGAATTAGCACAGATAGAGATTCCACAAATGCAAGTCCTTCTGGAAAGATGGGTATAGTTTTCTCCAAATAATTAATAAGAAATTCAGTGTTTGCTTTGGCAGCCATTAAGGAAAGAACTGTTTATTCACCAAGTATGACTTTAGCAAGTTAAGTCCAGTTAAAGCTTTTTTTCCCTTGTATGAAGGAAAAGTATCAACTGAAATGCAATAAAAGGATACAGTGTTCCAGATGAGTTGTAATCCTGTAAGGGTTTCAGAGAACGGTGGCAATAGTATTACTCTGCATTTGAGATCTCAGTCTTCGGTGGGTCCAGTATCCTGTTACTTCTCTTTAAAAACATGGTAATGGCAGAACTGTTTCCTTCATGCAAGTATTAGTATAGGAATAAATTTGAGAATTTGATAAATTTTCTTTTAAAATGAAAATGGATTAAGATACCTATGCAAATAGCGTTGTACTCATAAGCAGTTCTCTGTTTTGTTACCCGAGTATGCCATTGCACTGTGTGCTTTATAAAGACGGAATGAAGTTTGCTGAGACTGACTTTAACCACTGGTTCTTACTTCTGATCCAGTGTGATTTCTTTAAATGAACTAACTCTAACTGAAGGCATACAGAGAAACAGATCGGATATTTTTGAGGATTTACCTAAGAAGGTGACTCATGAATGATAACCTAGCTTGTCTGGCTGGCACAAGTCTAATGAATGTGTAATACCATGTACTCAAACTACAGCATGGCTCTTTTGATTATAAGAGTTGTCTCCTAGCTGGTTTTCTTTAAACCATCTGAAGTAGATCTTTGGCATGACATCAGTAATGCATTCGTAGTAGGACTTGGGAAGACATCAACATTTCCAGTGGTGGGAAGTAGTTGAAGCAGAGTTTGGTGGGGTCAAGGACAGCTCAGCCTCCACCCACTGCTGTTGGTTTGGGAGTAGTGAGACGCTGCGGCAAACAGCTGGTGTTCCTGAGTAATTCCTTCTGTTCCCACCTCATCACTCTGTCTGGGGTGTGGGGGTGGCCAGGTATGTTTCTAGGCAGGGAAGTCATTAAGATTAATGTCACCTATCGCAGTCATATTGTGGGGGAGAAGAGACATGGTTCGTCCTTCTCCTACCCTTTGTAAAGTGTTTATGCACTCATCTACCTGATGCTTGTGAGCATCAGTACAAAGGATAGGGGAGCAACATACAGATGGCCAGTTATTGTGCCTTACACTGGTAAGAGGACTTGTGTCCTTAGTCTCACCTGTCGGTGTGCCAAGCACCAGGCTACAGACCCATATTAAGGTGCGGGAAGGGTCTTTCCCAGAAAGTTACTGTAACCTGGCACAGTGTGCTCTATGTATGTTCTTTGCTGGACTGAATGAGGTAGAGCAGAGAGTCATCCTGCTTATTGTAATAACAACATCTGATCCATCTGAGGCCATGGTGGCTGGCAAAAAAAACGATCCCAGTAAGTGGGGTTGTGCCATTCAGATAAGTTGTGAATAACTAGAGATAAATAAGAATTGTTTCTTCATGAACTCTGAACTCGTTTGCATGATTTCCTCAAGGGTGTTCTTTCAGGTAAGAGAGTGAAATCTCTCTAATTGCTCCAGAAGGAAAGGGTCTGGGAAGAAAATGAACTCTGTCAAATAAAAATCAGGTAACAGAGGCAGTGAAGGGGGTTCCTCACGTTTAAGGTGTTTATATGAACCAGTCCTGATGGACACCTGAATTTGGAGTTACAGATTCAGAGAAAGGAAATTCTGTTCATGTCTTAAGCTCTTAGTCACTGAAACCAGAAAAGTGGCTGCTTTTCATTTTTCTGTAGAGCGCTGTTGCTTTTGATATGCAGATGGTGCCATGTACCCTGTAACCTCAGTCTTTCAGAGAGCAAAAGGAAGGGCAGAGAAAAATGTGTGTGGTGCAGGAATTCAAATGATACGGAAACAAGGTTCCTACCCTCTTTTGCAATTCAGTCCCAGATTCCATTAAAGCAAAAAGATCAAATCAGCTTGGACTCTGAGGGCAAGGATTGCCCTATGTGATAAGGGACGTTAGAGAATTTTTGCCTGTAATGAATAGAAAAGGAAACTGAGCTTACTGAATGCTAAAGCAGCTGTATGAGCAGTAATAGAACTGAGTGGGTTGTAGCTGAGCGACAGCTCATCGTATAATCATCATGTTTTCCACTTAGAGCATCTCTGAAAAACAAGAAAGATGGTTTAATTCTTTTAATTTTATTTTATTTTCTAAATCCTTCACTGACTATAGAGATGCATATTTTGAGTGATAGAACTGCCCATGGTTCAAGAACAATTCTTCCTTCTCCACCTCATTAAATCATATGGAGAATTTCCCTGCATCATTTTTCTTTTTCCTTGTTCATCTTCTCTGGTACAGAGGTCAGGCTTGCTCTGCTGGCACCTCATGATGCAGAAGCAATCACTCAGCACAGACTTGTGCATGGTTCAGTGTCTTTGACACTCTCCGTTCCCTTTCCTGCTCACCTTGAGGAGCTGCCTATGAGGAGCACAGATGGGCAGCAACCTGAGCAGCAGCCCAGGCAGCTCACTGGGTGAGCCTGTTGGCATTGCCGCTGCTCAGCCCTGCCGTGTGATTGAGGCAGGTCTGTAGCCTGCCTTGCTACTCTCTCAATCCTCAGTTCAAAGAAGCTGATTGAGGCCAAGTGATGCTTCTGTGATGACAGAAAGCAGTAGCAGGTTCCCAGTTTCTGCAGGGAGCTCTCACTAACCTACAAATCAGACTTTTTTTTTTCCCTTGCATTTACAGGAGAATAGCAACTGGAAAACAGCTTTATTTGGTATAGCAGGAATTAAAGGAGAATAGATCTCATGAGAAGTTAAAATCCAATAGATGACTGTGCTTTATGCTGCGAGTCTTTAGGCATCTGGACATACTAGTTTTGCAATTATATTTTCTCACCCAGTAGTGACTAGAAAGGTCCTATTACACCTGATCAGGTTCTTTGAAATAGTGTGTAAAACACATCAGTGGGCTTTGGAGCTTGTCAGGGTTTGTATCTACAGGTGTGGTTTATGGTTATGAGTCTTTTAGAAGTGAAAATGTGTTTATTATTTGTAAAGGCAAAGCTGTTACTATGAAGTTGGTGAAGCGTTGTAAAGAAGTCTCGAAGGGTGAAACTGGCTGCGTTTTTTCTGTGAAGTTAGCAAACTGTGGTTGGTGTAGAGTGCAAACAGTAACTAGAATTGCTTGCATTTTATATTCTTTAAGAGGAAGCTAGGGTAGTTTGCAATTACAGTGCCCTCCAGATCTTTGCTGAGGTTTGTGTGGCTCTCCAGCAACAGGTTTTCCTGCTGTAATGCACCACTGAAGTGTTTGTGAGCTTGGAAATTACTTTGATAGCTTTCAGAGAAAGTTCATACTGTGGCTTTGTTCAGTTGCTGCTGTGGGGGTTTTGCGTGTGTATAAAACTCAGAACTAGCTTGTTCTCAGAAATGTATTACAGCAAAGTTAGGTAGAAATCAAGAATATAAATTTAAAATACGTCATTCATCTTCTGCCACCCAGGAATGAACAAAGGACATACTTACAGATTAGTAAAAGGTTTAATTGTTATGTCCATAGTGGAGTATGATAGAGTTGTGATTAGAGACTTTGATTAGTGAAAATAACTAGCGATTTGACACTAGTTCAAAATATTCCTTCTTGTACCAGAGTCCAAGAGGCTAATGGGAAAGAATAACAACCAAGGCAGATTTTTATGTATAGATACATGCATACATACAAACATATATAAATATATTTTAGATATTCTTTTTTAATCTGAAATCTATTCTAATATGAAAGTTTTCAAATCACAAAAATGAAGTGACTCTTCAGGTCAAAGTCAGTGTTAACATTGTTTAAAGATGAGACATGTTATTTGATCTTCCCCTGAGATTTTTGTTTGCTTATTAAGAGAGTTCACAGTATTTAGAGGATGATTATAGGTAAAGTTCATGGAAAACTTCCTCTGACCTCACTGAAGTTAGGACTTCCTCCTGTGGTGAAAAAGATCTCAGAAACACACTGTCATATTGGTGACTGGGTGTTTGCTGTCATGTAGAACCAATCAGAGAATCATAAAGGTTGGAAGAGACCTTTGGAGATCATTTAGTCCCACCCCCTTTGCAAAGGCAGTGCCACCTAAAGCAGTTTGCACAGAAACATGTCGAGGTGGGTTTGCAATGCCTCCAGAGAGGGAGACTTCACAACCTCCATGGACAGCCTGTTCTGGTACTCTGCCACCCTCAACATAAAGAAGTTTTTCCTTATATTCAGATGGACCTTCCCAAGGACTGGTAAGCTTTCTGTATGAGGAAAGGCTGAGAGACCTGCATTTGTCCAGTCTAGAGAAAAGAAGGTGCAGGGAGACCAAATCACCGTAGTCCAGTATTTAAAGGGTAGCTACAAACAAGATTAATACTCTCATTTTACAAGGAGTCACATGGAAAGGACAGGGAGTAATGGGCACAAGTTAGTCCCTGGGAGATTCCACCTGGAAACAAGAGGACAGTTTTTCACCATGGAAACAACCAGCCATTGAAATAATCTCCCCAGGGAAGTGGTGGATTTCCCAATGTTGGAAACTGTTAATATTTGTCTGGACAAGGTGTTGGGACATTTACCCTCGATCATGTTCTGCCAGGAAAGATTGGACCAGATGATCCTTGAGGTCTATGATTCTTTTCCTCCGCTTGTAGAGATGACATCCAGGATGAGCTGTTCCATCCCCTTTCCAGGGACAGAGGTGAAGCTGACTGGTTGGTCATTTCCTGACTCCTCCACCTTGTCCTTTTTGAAGAATGGGATGACGCTGGCTTTCCTCCAGTCCTCGGGCATCTCTCCTTTTCTCCATGACCTTTCAAAGATGGTGACTGGCAAGTAGCCAGCCTAGGCAAGTGCAAGTAGATTTTCATGGCTTTAAATTAGTCTAAATTCAGGACAACAGAAATGAAATTATGTTAAAAGTAACTGTAAAAGGGAAAAAAAGCATTTATCAGAAAGCAGATTGGAAGTCCTGTAACTGGTTTACATAGGGAAAAATAATTAAGATTTGAAGTACATGTCACATCTCTATGTGACTATCTACCATACATAAAACCCCCAAGATATCATTTTTATCCCCTGAAATTTACTTCTTTAATGAAAGTAAAGCTACAGAACGAGCTTATGTTGAACTAACAGGTGAAATCAGACAAATCTGTGTTTAAAATCCAAGATAATTTTCTTTGTAAAGTCAAACAGAAGTGGTAAGAGTTTATCAGGCTAGGTAAAATGTAACCCTTTTTCCCAAGGTATTTTCCCAGCATTGGAGATCCTCTGATTTCTATTTCTCAGGTTGTATTAATGCATGTGTACAGATAGTTACATAGTCAAGATCTACTTCTGGAGTTCAGTTTAGCTCCATACCACTTTTAACTTGCAAAAACTCTCTTAGAACTCATTTAATTGGGAATTTTAAACTTTAAATTGCTAGGAAAAAAAGCCAAACCCCAAATCTACTCATTTGATGGTGTTTAAAAGAATGAGTATGTACAGTAAACTATAGGTGTTCCCAGCACTGGGGAGATTAAACCAAGTTTTATGATCCTATGTTTCTCAGTCTTGTTTACAGAGACTTGACAAGAGTAGCTGGTACATTTCTAACAGCATAGAGGAGTCAGGTTAATTTAATGAAGTGGAGCTGGACAGTCAAATAATTTAGTCTTACTCTTGGTTAGATTTTTTTTTTTGTTATTGGGGAAAAGGAAGGTGTTCCCATCCACTTTTGTTGCCCCAGTTTTGTAGGACTGAAGAGATTGCTTCACATTGTCTGCTTTGTCATGGCTCTGCTATTTTTCAGACCCTTCGTGAGCTGATTCAGTCCAGCACAAAATTCTTCCAGACAGAAATAAGTGACAGTTGTTTTTTTTTTGTTGGCAGAGTGAGTCAAAGTGGCCCAGGGACCACTTAGACAAGTGTCAGAGCAAATGCAAAGGAGCAAATGGCACCAAGTGGCCCAAGCCAGTGTCACAGGGAAGGAAGAAGAATCCACCTGAAGCTCCTAGGTTTTCGTATCATTTTTGGGTCGGTACAGACTAGTTTTGCTGGAAAAGTAATCTAAAGCAGACCTGTAGAGATTAGGGGTAATGTCCATTGTTTGTCCAATTCAGATTCTACCTATTTCATTTCAGAAGTTGAACTGATAAACTTGAGAGTTTAGAGTTGGTAGCTTTCTAGTATAGGTGTGGAAAAGCATCTCTGCTTTATGTATGTGTTGTGTATATGAAAAAGAGAGTTTTCCGCTGTAAAAAGGTGTTTTCAGCTTTAGACCAGTGAAACCATTACTGTGTTTTCTGTGACTTCATGCTGTTGTGACAGATGCTCAAAATCAGTAGCAACAAACATAAGAGGTATTTTGTGTGTGAAATTAGAGCTTTGGATGAAAAGACTGCTGCCTCCAAGAGATACACTACTGAGAGCTAAAAGGAATGTACAGAAAACTTCCCAAGGTCCTGGTGGTGCTGTTTCTGTCACTGTTCAAATGCAGCAGCTTTTACGAAAACTCCTTTAGTACCTCATCATGGCAGAACCTGAGGCCTGCTGTAAGCATGGCACTTCCAGCATACCTCCACTGTCCTCTCACAGCCTCTCCTGAGGGACCTGCTCAGGATAAAACTGTTCACTGAGATCCTCGTTTGTGCTTCAAAGTTGGAAATCTTCAGTATGTTTGTTTGGGCTACTGAAAACCCCATGTAACTACCACCTGCATGGCTGGAAGTGTATCTATTTTGTTTTCAGAGATAGAATTATAGATCATAGTTTAAACAGTAATATAGTCAATATATGCGTAATATGAATCACATAATCAAGTGTGAGAGCATACGGTACTTATTAGAGTGTAATCATGTCAAGACATTACTGCACCAAAGCCTTCCTGAATCACAGGTGAGAGACTGTCACATTTCAGGTATGCTGTGAACAAGACCAGGCTGAATGTTGAAAGCACTCATTACCTTCATGGGAACTTGTTGGAAATGTTTGTTGTTTCCACAAAGGCCTTCTTGTGATTGTTTCAGTTTGAATCTGATGCCATTTTTCTTTCATTATGTATGAATCATTTTGACAAACTCATCAAGCAAATGTATATCAAATTGAATACGGAGGTCAAATTAGTTGCTTGTATTGGCAATTACAATTTCAATTAAACGTGTAGTTCCCAATTATAGATAACTATGGCTTTTTCTATGTCTCTGTATTAGAAGGCTCTTGTCCATTGCTTGTGTTGGTATATAAATTTCAACCAATTAAGATGAGAGCAGGATACTACTTTTCGTTGTCCTAACTTCTGTTTTATTATCCAATGGATGCATGTAGGTGTCCAGGGATGATTTTAGCAGGAGGCAGAGTAACCAGGAAATACATTTCCTTACAGCCTCTTACATATTCCTTTTTTATTTCACATTTTTTCCATCTAGGGAGAGCTTTGTTCTGGCTAATTCTGAACTTCTGCAATTCAAACAGCTGTTTTTAATGGCAATTCAGAGAAACAAATAGACACTTTGACGGACAGTGATACTCTGAGTAGTTATTCCATGTGTGCTGTTTCTCAAAGTGTTAATTGAGTTTTGCGAGTGTCAGGCAGTTGGGCAGGATGGTGGGGGCATCAGAACAGCACAGCAGGCTTGGGCTCACTCTTTGTTTCTACCAGCAGCATTACTGACACACCACTTGTTCTCAATGATTTGTGTTGTGTGGCTTATGAATGAAATGTTGCTGGTGGAAAGGAACCAGACGAACTCAAAGATCCTGCGCTTCATTCTTGGGCTACCAGAGTTCTAGCATAATTACTAAATGTACTTGTATAATTTACACATAATAATACAAAGACTCCTGTAACATTGGAATCTGGGTAATGTTCCAAGCTAGAAGTCTGAAATAAAGACCTTGGCAAGAGTGGAAAAAGTATCTGGACAATCTCTGAAACACCTATCTTAATGTGGCATTTTAGCTTGTTTCTTGTGATGCTGGGAATCAAAGGTGTGATACCTTTAGTCAAAAATGTGAGTTTTTTCCTAGGGACTTGAGTAGGCATTTGTGAAAATGCAGTTCATGACTGCATGGAGTTGCATATGCTTTTTCAACACCTTAAATACGTTATTCCTGTGACCATGAATAGGGAGGATATTTATTTTTTACTATAGCTGTTTTCCCATTCCAGTGAAATTTCACAGAAAAGTGCTCTTAGTGTTCTAGGTGGCTGACTTGAGCTAACCAGGGAAAAATTCAACTGAACCTGGGAGGCAGGTCATGTCTTATAGCTTTAAAAATGACCTGCCAAGGTGTGTTGTATTGAAATAAATCTGTGCAACAGCATGTACTAGGAAAAATGTAGCTGAGTGAAAAAATGAAAACAGAAATGAGTTCTTTAGTCTTTTTATAAAACAAATATAGTGAAAAAATATGTGGATTTGCTTACATTAATCTACAAGTAAATATAAATATATGTATATGAATTTGTTATGAAAAAGCAAGTATGATAACCATCAAAACTTTGCAAAGTGAAATAGTTGAGACTTGGACCAATGGAGAAGCAGAAGGTGGTGTCAGAAGGAATGATACTTGGGCAGAGCATCATGAGCAGGCTCTAAAAGAGAAAGTACATGCTGATGTAACACTCCTAACAGGTAAATTGGGTAAAAACTGGATAAGCTACAATATGCTCACATATCCAGGCAGAAAATAAAACATTATCATACAGCTCTTTTACACCACTTGGGTCTATGCATCATGGTTAATTTAATTAATGATGACTCCCCTAGCTCAGTCTGCCGTGCTTTCCTGTGTGTTTGCTGCTTGTTCAGGGGTTTTTTTCTTTTAATTATATGACTTTTTTAACAAAATCAGTAAATCTCAATCTGCAAATGAATGTTAAGTGAGTAGAAAGGGACTAAATATACTGGATTGGCTGGAATAATTTCCTCAGTTCTGTCATTCACATGGAATGTGCAGTCAAACCAGTGGAAAATCAGCTCTCTAAACTACATTTTGAGGTTTATTGCCATTGTTTCTGTGAACAAGCAGTAAGGGGCCTCCATGGTTAAGAAGGTGTCATCTGTTGTACATAGCTCTGCAATGGCAAAAAAGCTCTCAATCTGAAGGCCATACTATTTGGGTATCAGTTACCTTCTAGAATCCTTCTGTCAAGTTTAATGTGTGCTGGTGGTCATACACTGCTTCCCTCCAAGAAAGTTTCCTCTCTGTTTCTCTGTTTGATAATGGATGTTTGTTTTGTTTAATCTGAATTGGATTGGGCTCTGACTGAAGTTCTTGGTGGAAAAGCCAGTGTGATCTCAATAGTAAGGTACTGAAGTGCTTGTAACAATCTTGGGAATGGTTAAAGCTGGTAAAAAGGAAGACAGTATTTCTGTGTAACAGTGCTGCAGATTAGGACTCTGGGATCAGGGTGTGTAGCAGGAATTATAAATGGATGCAGAACAGCACTTCATAGTGTTGCTTTTGGAGTAAAACATGTTCTGGTCTTTCCATTCTCACAGGCACATGATACTGCAGAGCTTCACAATCAGAAGTAAAATCACCTGGACAGTTGCCTCCTGCCTTCCTAAATAGGTAAACATACTAGAATAGAAACAGAGACCTACCTACCTCATTTGTGTAAGTAGCCAAAAATGTCCCCTCCACCGCCCAAATTAGCATCTGTCATTTAGTTGTTTTGAAATGCTGAGCAGAAGGACCTTGCAAAGGAAACACAAATCTAATTTGTTTTCTGGTTGACAACAATTAAGTGTAGCCAACCAAAGAAATCCTCTAAAATTATTAACAAGCTTAGAGCATGCCTGTTTGCCTGTGGCAATGCAGTGCTGATGGATGATGCAGTGTTACTCATTAAATGAATTTTTATCTGTGCCTCCTAAAGCTTCGATGCTGTATAAGTTCCTAAAAAACATCCATAACATTGCCATGTTAAGCTGCTGCAGCAGTTGATCTGTCACTGCAGAAGCTCTCTTTTGGGCTTAGTTCTTTGTTTTTATATTTCCAAACGGTTCATTTGGTAATAACATGGTGCAACCCATTTAATGGAAGATGCCCATAGTAATCACCTTGGTAAGTACAGGCAGCTGAACAATACAGTTGCTAAATAAGTGGTGTTTAGCTGATTATCAGCTGCTGTAAATTGCTGTTTACCTGTTAACTTCTCTGTTCCTTTTCTAGGGAGAAGGTGGGTTTTCTGGGGTCGATGCCTACCTCTTCTGCTTCACCAAGATGAGATAGGCATGTGGGAGAGAGGGAGATTTTTGCAAGCAGAGCCTACCATGGTAAGTTGGATTTTGTCTCTGCTTCTGCTACAGAATTTCTCAATGATGCCAAATATGTTGTTTAAACCTAACTTTTCCCACAGATGTTTCTCCTTCCCTGGCAGGATGTTAGACATAACCCTTCCTTGGCAGCAGTGCATGATTAGAGTTCTTCCCTACTGCCTTTTCCTCCCCTGCCACATAGTTCCATGGAACTGCTTGAGGTGACATTCAATAAAATAAAGCATCAAATTAGAAGGAGCAGAAAATAATTACTTTCTACCGTATACACAAATACGAGAAACTGTGGTCTGTTGATTTGACACCACAAGGTCTGTCCTGAAGGTTATACTAAAAATCAAGTACATGGGAACTAGATCTTTAATTCTGAGTTGTTAAATACCCTTAAAGTTGTAATAAAGTGCAGGGACTCAAAATTAATGCTTTTTAAGCTAATCTGTCTTCCTTGGTTCCATTTTTTAGATAGTAAAGAAACTGCACACCTTACAGGCACATTCTTAAGTAAGCTTATTAATGCTTTGTGAGACATGTATCTGCTGAACAGTTGAGCATGGAAGGAAAGAAAAAATTCTGAACCTCCCTTCAAGGGGTTCAAAAGGTTGAAGTAAGTCACATGGGAATGTGGTGGTGTTATGGTATTTGACATTCATGAAGTGATCTGTGACGTTTTAACAAGGAGTGGCAGTAGTGCTGTTGTGAGATTCCACAGTCTGTAGATCTTAATAAGAATTGAGCTACACACCTTTTCGTAGGTTTGGTACTCCCCTTCTGTTTGACAGTGTGTTTCCTTGTTTTCAGAAACAATTCATATTAAAATCTACAGCATGGTGAGAGGCAAGTGTTCTGAAGCCTCTCGGAGGAGTAATGTTGGTTACCTTGTCATCTCTGATAACCAGCTGGTGGTAAGGCCAGTCTGCAGAGCCTCCTTGAGTTAGTTGTTGCATGGATTTGTGATGGTCCGTCTGACTGATCAAGGGGTAGCTGAGTGGTAGTGCTCTTTGGATTGGCTTTAATAAGTGCTATGCAGATTTGTGCATAAATACCTTACTTGTGTTGTTAGATACAGATTGTTAATACAAAGTGAAAGTATGAGAAGGGATTTTTAGCTCACTTCAGTATCAGGAATAGTATTTGGAAGATAAGCTCTTTCTTATTAGGACTCTTAACTGCGAAGTAGATTAAATTTCTTTTGGGTGTCTTGATTCACACTGTACCTGATTGAGTTATAGTGACTATTTATTCTACAGCAGTCAGTATTGAAACTTCAGCGCTATAGATGCCAGGGAAATTCAGCAGTTTCTCTCATGATGAGATTCATAGTGTCTGTTTTCCAGTTTGTTTTACAGGAGGGCCTGGGTAATAAAGAGATAGGAGCCTGGACTCTTGCAGTGATAGGAAGAAATAAATCTTTCTGCTGAAATATTTCTGTATTTAGTTTTTTATTATTCAGGATTACATGAACTTGTATCATGAGATAAGTTGACCATGGGCAGTGGATGAATGGAGGAGGCAGAGCTTCGTAACACCAAGGCAGTGCTTCAAGTAAAGCTTAGGGAATGTAATGGCCGGTTCATGGTATTTTGGATAGAAAGGAATCAGAAAAAAAATACCCAAATTCAAACAGAAGGAACCTCCAAGCTACGTAACTCATCTCATCTTCTCTTGCCCCATGTCGTGGTTTAAGCCTCTCAGCCACGCAGTTTGCTCACTCACTCCCCTCTCCTTCCCCCCAGCTCCCGGAGGGGCGGAAGGAGAATTGAAAGAATGCAACTCCCACAGGTTGAGATAAGAACAGTTTAGTAACTAAGGTATAACACAAACCACTGCTGCTACCACCAATAGTAATAGCAAGAGAAATACAAGGGAAGAGAATACAACAGCGCACCACATACCCAGCCCGACCAATCATTGAACCCCACACCCTTCTGGGTCTCTGCCCTCTGTTTTTCCATCCTGGGCATGAAGTGCTGTGGTATGGAAATAAGGGGCGGATACTATCATGGGTTCAGCAGTAGCAGTCATTTTCGTCCTTCTTGGTGGCTGGTGCGGCGCTGTATTTTTTGACTTTCAGCCTGGGAACGGCGTTGATGGCACCGATGTTTTCGATTACTGCTTAGAACATTGGTCTGGCCAGCGACTTCTGGGTCTCATGCTCTGCCAGGGAGGAGGGGAAGCCGGGAGGAAGCAGAGACAGGGCACCTGACCCAAACTGACCAAAGAGGTGTTCCTCAGGAATTATTTGTATTACTTTTGATGCTTCCCAGTCTCTTCTACATAGAAGAAGTTTGTGTAGCAAAGTTGGCGAATACTTATCGTTGATCACAATGTTTTGCTGTTGGATTCTTCCTGAAGGTGCTGGCTTTAGCTGACTTGTAAGTGATGTATTTTTCCACTAAACTTCTCTGCCTAAGTTGGAGACTGTGATTTTGAAGCCTGAGCCACATCCTTGCTGCTGATATTCCAGCCTTCAGTGGAGCCAGTGTGAGTAGCAGAGTTCTGAGCTTCCATAAACATTGTCCTGACAAACCTTGAAAGAGATTTTGAAAGTAAGATGTTTGTAAAAACTGTTATTAACTCACAGGTAGCGCAAAGCTTAAGAAAACCAGAAAAAAAAAAAAAGTCAAAAGAGCTCAAAAAGGTGTCTTTGACCAATACTGCTTTAATTTTTCTGTTCTAAGCATACCAGCTGAACAGGCAGTTTGTGCATCCTGCTGGTGGTGGTGTGCTCTCTTGTGTACTGGCATATATGGTCTTGTTTTTCTGCTGTGCTGTCTCATGAAGTCAGTGGTCCAGCCCTTCAGAACAAGCTGGGTTTCTACGTCTGACAGTTGTGAACTTTGATAATACACTGTAGTGATCTGGGGACCTGAAATTGGTTTTGTCAGTTCTTCTGTTTTCTTTTCTTGTTGAGTGGTAATTATCCAAATATTATCTGATATAGTTTTAAGAGAAAATAATTTTCTTTAATACTGCCAGGGATGGAGTAAGAACATAAATATAGGCCTGGGTAATAGTTCTGTATTATTCTTCCTGTGTTCTTTCTGGCCACATGGATTCTGATTAATGAAATTTTCATACAGTGTAGAAAGAGATGACAAGAATGTTTGCTTACAAGCAAAGCTTCATACTAAGTTAGAATTCTCAAGTCTCTCCCTTTTCCTACTTCCAAGCCTGAACTTTGATTAGATTCTGTTGGGGTTGTTGGTTGGTTGGTTGGTTGTTTTTTTGTTGGTGGTTTGTTTGTTGTGTCTGACTTGTCTTGAATATACATTCTTTCTATGTCTCCCTGTGTCTCACCTGAAGTGGGACTTCATGTGCCAAGCTCTCTTAGGGCTCCTGAACTGTTGCAGTGCTCATCAGTTCTGTCTATAGCTGTGGCACCATTTTTGCAGAACTGTATTCAAGTGCTGCATACGGAACAATTCCACTGAAACCATTGTCACTTCAGAAGTCCTTGTGAGTGGGGACATTGCCCTCAGCACCCACAAATCCCCGTCTTTCTGCAGGTGTCAGACTAATTGTATTTGCCCTTGCCAGCCCACCAGCACTGAGCAGATTGCATTGCTCTGTTCTGCTGGGGCCAAGTCAATCCATGTTCGTGGTTTCTTTAATCTTTCAAAAGTGGTTGTTTTATTTGGGGCAGTGGCTTGAGCCAATTCTAGTCTCATCGTAGTAGTCAGAGGCAAGTAGTGCCTGCGTCAAGGCAAGTTATGCTCTTTCCATATTTGGGGCTTGATTTAGTTGAAAAAAATCTAAGCTTGGTTCTCAGGAGTCTTACGGCTCATGTGGTTTGCCTTCCCAACCTTGATTTCAAGTGTATACCTTATCTAAACTAAATCTTATCTCATGAGTTTCATCTGTGCATCTGAAGTGTTTAATTCTACAGTGTATTTTTGCTAGGTTTTGCTTTTCAAGGACAGGAATAGTAGGAAATTGAGTAGACCAGGGAGCCTGCAGAGCTGACAAAAAAGAAGGAAATGAAATGATCCAGTTTTCCATCTTACATTGCTGATCTAAAAATCCTCTGATGGCAAAATTCACTTCTAGGCATTTAGTCATTTGTTACAAGAATTGATCCATCTTGCTTATCCCTTTTACCAGCTTTACAGAACTTAATCAGAATCATAGAATAGTTAGGATTGGAAAGGACCTTAAGACCATCTAGGTCCAAACCCCCCTGCCATGGGCAGGGACACCTCACACTAAACCATATCACCCAAGGCTCTGTCCAACCTGGCCTTGATCACTGCCAGGGATGGAGCATTCACATCTTCCCTGGGCAACCCATTCCAGTGCCCCACCACCCTTACAGTAAAGAACTTCTTCCTCATATCCAATCTAAACTTCCTCTGTTTAAGTTTGAACTCATTACCCGTTGTCCTCTCGCTACAGTTCCCTAATGAAGAGTCCCTCCCCAGCATCCCTATAGGCCCCCTTCAGATACTGGAAGGCTGCTATGAGGT
>JANRGW010042355.1:0-63654 GCA_024733675.1 Psilopsiagon aymara
CCCTCACAGGGAAGAGCTTCTGCCCAAGAGCTCATCTCCATCTCCCCTCTGGCAGTTAAAGCCATTCCTCTGTCCTGTCCCTCCATCCCGTGCCCAAAGCCCCTCTCCAGGTTTCCTGGAGCCCCTTTTAGGCACTGGAGCTGCTCTGAGGTCTCTCTGGAGCCTTCTCAAGAAAATAAGCTGTCTTTTGCTGGCTGCACATGACCAGGACCCCTCGGGTACCAAAGCCCAGGCCTGAGCAGCCCCACGGTAGCTGGGAGTGCTGACAGTGTGGCTGCCAAACCCCAGCAGGCATTGCTGACACCAGCCAACACCCTCACAACAAAATTCTGCTTCCCAGGCCAATTCTGCTGTAATACATCATCCGCAAGCGAACTTGTCAGATTGGTTTGTCTACAAATATGTTCACACTTGGAAATCTCTCCCTTCTGTGAACAGCAATCCATTAAACATGCAGCTCTCTGTTTTCCCCATCTCGCTCTCTGTACAGAAAACCAGTTCTCTCCTTTTGTCCTCAGTAAATGCCTATTCCATGTTTTTGCATGTTTTAAATATTCACGCATACGAAAGAAGCTGTAAAAACATTGCAGGGCTTATTTATTATTTAGTGTACACACTTCTCCCTGCAGAACACCAAAATAAAAAACATTTTAGTTCTTTTTTTTTCATTTCCTTTGTATTTGATTTCCATTACTCTGCTCGTTAAAGTTTAAAAACTGCTTTGTTTCCTGACAGTTGGGATTTATGTATCTTCTTGTCAGGGAATACAAGTGTACCTGTGGACATGATGGCAGAGGTGGGGCTGAGACGCTGTGGGACCTTCTGGCTGGGTCCTGTGTGCAACACAAAGCTGGAGCCATGCTGGCATGGTTGTGTGAGGTGCTCAGAGCGTTCAGGTAAGAGTACTAACCCCAGAGTTAAAAAGAGATACGAAGCCTACAGCTATTAAAAGATAAGCAGAAAGACATTTTACTGCCAACAATAAAATCTCTGGAGTAAATACTGCCACACGTCAATCTTTCCACCAGAATCACCTGATTCCCTGGTTTAAGGCCAGCTCACAAAGATGACTCAGGATAACTCTTCAACAGTGCAAACCAAAGAACATCACACAGTCATTTTCCCATCATATCCTAACAACTGTCTGGGCTCTGGAATCTCTTCTGGAATGAGACATCCAAAGGCTGCAAGAGATGGGGAGTTCACCATGCCCCTCCTGGGGATTCCAATGTCAAACTATCTTACAATTCCAGACTGGTTTGGGTTGGAAGGGACCATCTAACCTGAATCTCCTGTTTAAGTTTGAACCATTATCCCTTGCCCTGTCGCCCTGATGAAGAGTCCCTCTCCAGCATCCTTGTAGGCCCCCTTCAGACACTGGAAGGCTGCTTCATCCTCAGATGTGTGCTGTTTTCCCAGTACTGCAAGACTCCACAAATCTCTCACTCACCCCAGGAACTACACACAAGCCCCGTATGCTGGAGCTGAAGCTGGGGTCAGACAGTGGGCTTTACTTTTCTGAGTGCTCTCCCCCTAGCAGCAACCTCATAACCCACCAATGCTCTAAGGCAAGTTGGGATGGTGCCACCACAGCGCCGTCAGAGAGATGTTCTCTGCATACCCAATACAGCAGACACAGCAAGGCAGGTGACCTTGTGTCACCACCACCAGTGGTTTCAATGCTGACCTGAGACCCATGGGAGCTCGCTGTGGGCTCCAGCTCTAACACTGTAATGGTGCTGCCGGCAGGTACGGTCCTTCCAGAAGCTTGGGCATCCTTCCACCAGGATCTGGACTGCAACCAAGAACTCTGTTCACATAGGTCACTCAACAGACCTCACTACCAACCTGGTCTGGATTCAAATGACTGCCCCAGTGTGAAAAGAGCTGGATCTTGTAACTGGTGCCATAAAACAGTGACCAGCTTTTTAAAAAGAAGTTCATTGCTCCTGGAATCAGATGGTTTTGTGCTTGTTCCCTGTGACAGGCACCAGTGATACATGGTGAAAGGCATTTCAGAAAGAGGTAGGCAATACAGCTGGGTTTTAGCATATTTATATGCTACTTTATAACATCGAAGCTAAACTGCACATTGCAAAGCACCTTATACGTGCTATGCAAACACTACTTTATTACGTGTTGTAGAATATCATCTTGTCTTGCCAGGGAGCTGACACTTTATGTTGTTTTATCGTGTTTCCTCCCCAAAGGAGTGCATATCCTTTCTAAGCCTGACCTGGAGATGTGCATGCACAGCACACAGTTTTAAATACTAAATCCTTGCCCCCACTCCCAGAAAGAAGTGAATTATTTCTCCTCCCCTTCCTGATCTACAGGAATACTATCATGTCAGGCAACTCAGCTGTACCAACACAAAACCAATCTGAGAGAATTAACCCAAGTTCCCTCACCTCACAGTGGGCTCAATCAGGACTTCACTGACATGAGGAATGCCATTATTAAATGCTTTTAGCTGAGCCTGAAATGAAGGAGAAATTTCTTTATGGCCACCTCCTGCGTTCAAAGAACAAAAGGCATTTTCTGGGAGGTACTCCTCGTTTTCTACTTGTTAATTTACCTTGAGCTAGAGATGTATTGAGGAGCCTTTACACTAACGCCGTTCCCAAACCGCGGCAGAGCATGCTACACTGTTAAATGCTAACGGCAACCACGGCACTGACTGCCTCTGGACAGTATAATTAGAAACTCCAGCAGTGCGGAGGGTTATTTAGAAGGTGGGATGTCAGGAACTCTGGGCACTGCTGCTGCCAGTGGCCTCTGGTGTGTGCCAGAGACTCTGACACCTTCCATGGTCCTCCATGCTCCCATCAAAGATGATTCCTCTCTCAACAACCTTGTAACTCAAGTACTACACTGAAGCTACATAAATCAAAGCACATAAGTGACTGTGGCCCAAATCTAGCAGCTCCCTTTGCTTCGACGTTTATTAGCTAAGAAGTACAGACTTGAGCCTGCTATTCCATTGCAAACGCAGGCTTGGGAGGCAGAGTTGTTTGTAATTCTGTGTTTGTAGTGGTCAGGTCAGTAAATGCAATAATAACAAAGTGCTTCCTCGTTCTCCTTGCAAAGCATGCAAAAGTGCCGCTGTGTGTGCACGAGTGTGTGTCTGTGAGTGTGACTGGAGCATTAAATGCTACACAGGCAAAGAAGTGTAAGAGTAATCCTGCAAGACAGAAAGAATAGAAAAACACAAAGAACAGGATTCTGGAACATTTCAGTATCCTGTTGACTCATGAGATTGAAGCAGACAGGTACAGCCCAAAGACAGCATGATCTAAATGTGGGCCAAGCTCTAACACACAGCAGGAATGTCTAATTTTAGTCTGTCCAGTTTTGGCAATGTCACCTTTAATTGCATGGCTCATTTGAATTGTAAAACACCTTTAAAAGCTAACTAGTAAAAGGAAATGGGCCATATTTTCTAGACTAACAGTCATATTCAATTTTAACTGCAACGAAATTGGTTTTAAACAGTTAATGCACATTAGGACTTGAGTTACCAGAGAGAAAACATGGCCTGCAACCATACATGCAGATGTTTCAGCCCTTTAATTGAGGCTGCATTCACATCACTTCATGGCAGTGCTGCTGCAAACTGTTTTGCGGGACCCACAACTTACTGGTCTGGGTTCTTACCAGCTAACAACCTGCAGACTTTGACACTGTGTGGGTTGGACTGACCTGCATTTGAGAGTTTCACACACAGGACTCCACAATGCTCCGGTCAATGTGAGAAGCAAAAGTGCCAGGACAAGGCCACCAACCCCGGTGAATGAGGCTGGGTGTCCAAGGCACAGGGGACAGGAAAAGGCCACGTTGTAGTGAGTAGTGTCATTTACAAGTCTAATCATCAAAAGAGTTTGGACATTAAGTAGAATCTATTTAGGAAGTAGGCTGTTGTGCCAGTGTGGGGTTTGAGAATAACCCAAAACTCTTCAAGCAGAAGGGAAGATTTTCTCAAAGCCTAGCCTGAAGTCAACAAGGTGTTTTTCATCAGCTCCAGCGAGGCAGGATTTTATCCCACATCGAGCACATGGAGCAGTGATCAAAATTGGGGATTTTGTGAATGATGCCCAAGTAAGCGGCTGGGGGGATCACTGAATACGCATGAGAAGATACTCACAGTGAAGTGCTCACGGTCAGCAGAGGAAGGAAACATATTGGGAAGTGCATTTAAATAGTCCTCACACTGGTGAAATAATTAGCCACCATCCTGCAAGCACAGGCGTGAGGACTGGGCTACTTTGTTAGGAGTTCTAGTCTTGATTAGGCAGAGCCCAATTCAGAGCCAGTTTCCTCAAGCACCCCCTGGCTCTGCACTAGAAGGGCTACAATTGGAGAGCTGCAATTGTAGGGAAAGTGCTGTATGGCTTTTGCAAGAGCAAAATCCTGCTGAGCCAGTGATGGAGGTGAATATTTAAGGACTTTGCCACTAGCATAACCTGTGCTGCCACCTGAAACACACTTGACAAAAAGCACTTTTTTGTTGCTGCTGATTGTGCTGCACACATAAACTAGAGCATCTTCCAGGAGAAATGGCTCTCTGCCTCCCTCTAGAGAGATTTGTGGGGTAGGCACAGACGTGAAACTCCTCTTTCTACTTTTGTCAGCATGAAGTCAATGGCTTTACCCTGTTCTTTAGTTCTTCCTAAAACATTCCTGAACCACACACACCAACAGGGCCGACAACCCCTCAGCTGAGCCCCTCCATCGAGTCTGTGCTGTGCAGCTCACACACAGCACAAGAAGGGCCCTTGCCATGACCCTACAGACAAACTTTGTGCCTGCAGAATGCCCAGCACAGCCAATCACAGAATCATAGCAAATCACAGAATCCCAGATTGGTTTGTGTTGGAAGGGACCATAAAGCTCACCCAGTTCTAACCCCTGCCATAGGCAGAGACACCTTCCACTAGAGCAGGCTGTTCCAAGTCCCGTCCAACCAGCCCTTGAACACTGCCAGGGATGGCATAATCTTGCTGGGGCATTTGAAAAGGCACTTTTATGGGCCCATTTTCTTACACAGATAACATGGTAGGTATCACAGAGCCCCCTTCTGATAGCAAGTGGCAGAGCTGGAATGGGCCATGGGTTCTAGCACACTCAGAAGTTTGCTTTTACTGCCAAGCAGGGGCCCAGCAGAAGCCCTGTACATGTGTCTGCCTGTCTGCCCTCATGCCCACTCACTCACACCACACTCACAGGCACCAAGCAGCAACGCAAGCGGCTCACAGAAGGAATTTGTAATCGAAAACCATCACCTCTTACCCTCTTCGGTTCCGATTTCACAAGGTTTCTAAGGACACGTCTAAATTCAATCTCCAAACTCTGAAACGATCCCAGGAGACCTATTTACACAGAAAAAGATTATTCAGATACCTGTATCTTACAAAAATCACATACATCTTGAGCGGGTTTCTCACTGAAGTAATTGCTCAAATCACTTCAGTAAACACCACCTCATCTGGGGCTTTCTGAAGAAGCTGAATTTCCTTTCGAGTACCTTTCATACTTGAAATCTGAAGTCTTCTCTCGAGACACAAGTCACATTTTTCCTCTCCCTAATGCATCACTCCCCTTGTGAGGTGTCCAAAACATGATGCAAGATCTTTGGTGGACTAAATTCTGTTCTTTCCCCTTAAGCCTAACGAGTCATTAAGAAAGGCAAGTGGGAAATAGCCTGGCAATTAAAAACAGAATATGGAGGGAAAAATTAAAGTAATGCATCCTTGGACTGTAATTT
This sequence comes from Psilopsiagon aymara, assembly GCA_024733675.1. Lineage (NCBI taxonomy): Eukaryota > Metazoa > Chordata > Aves > Psittaciformes > Psittacidae > Psilopsiagon > Psilopsiagon aymara. Next base: position 5,765 of record JANRGW010042355.1, read on the forward strand.
TGAGAATTTATTAGTCATAAACCCTTGATGAGTTATTCTTATGACAAAACCTGTAATAAGAAGAAAAAAAATGATAAAAATAATGAATGCATTTGTACGGCAGCAGTTGTAACAAGTATAGGGAATGACAAAACCCTCCTTTGGAAGGATTTAGCTTCATAATTGCAATCGTATGGATATCTTAATGGCATTGTTTTGGTAACAGATTGCCAGTTTCGCCTTGGAAACCTTTCCACTGAAACTACTTGCATTTTATCTTTCGAAAATAAACACCTCCTGTCTTTCGTGAAGCAAAATGCTGACAGCTGTGCAGATTTCCACAGGAAAACCAGAGAGTGATGCCATGAGTCTGTGGCAGGTTCTGTCTGTGGACGGGGTATGCAGAGGTCTGTAAGTGTGATCTATATATCTGGGTGCGACTGCAGAATGAAGCAGTTTCCTGTATGTGGGAAGGGCCTGGCAAGGGTGTCTCAACAAAGGAGGCAGATGAAAATAAACCAGTGGGGTTCATCCACCAAATGAAAACTGTCCTGTTCATTTACAGGAGCAGCAAGGGCTGCAGGATCAGACCTCTAAGTGCTGAGGGTGCCCACCTTAGGTGTTCTGTTCCAAGCCTACAGAGAATGGAGCCTGGCTGAGCCTGGGGAGGAGCAGGGGCTGCCCTTTGGAAGGACTTGCCACCCCTTTGTACAGTATCTGGAGTTACTTCATTTGAAGTACCGCAGGAAGCAGGAAAAGAGAGATTTGAATTAGACCCTGCAGATTGAATTTCAGAATTAGAAACTGGATCCTCCTGAAATCCCACCTGCAAACAAGCTCAAAGCACAGCCAGTTCTGGGACTGAGATTTAACCTATCACTCCTACCCAAACCACCACCCCTCCTGCACTTCCTCCCCATTTCATTTCTTTATGTATCTCCCCAGGAGACAGGCTCAGTCTCTGATCCATGTTTCAATGCCGAGCAGTCCACAAGCACACAAAACCCAAGCAGCAATAAAGAGAGGGACCTGCAGCAGCGTGTAGTCAATAATACATGCCGCCACCTCGCCCAGCTAGGTGACAGTGTTTCTCCATTGCATGTGTCAAGGCTCATTTCATTTCCCAAGCAGCTAGTGTCCTGACAGGCGGGTGAGTAACACCTTCGTGGTACTTGATGTATTTAATGGGTGCCTATGAGCTGGTGGGAAGCTGGGGTCCTCCCAGACCCGTATGATCTCTTCCAGAAATAAACATCAGTTGGAATGGAAGGGCTCTGATAGGCACAATCTGTTAGCAGCAAATTGAACTGTCACCCTTGTATGTCATGTTCATTTGGCCGATTAAGGAGATATTAATCTACTGTCATTGTTACAGTATCTGTCATCCCAGGGAGAAAAAAACCCAAGGATATGCAGGCAGCTTTTCTGGAGATATATATACACACAGTGAGGGAAGGCAGAGGTGTGCAGAATACAAATGAAACTCTAATCTGCTACAAGTATTGAACCACCTACAATTGATCACAGATGCACGTGCAGAGCAAGCCATGGGTCCTGCTTCAGGTGATGCTGAACCTGGGGTTTGGCTAGTTTTGACTACAAAAATTCTGCAAATCCTGAGCACTCAGGCTTTGCCTCCTCAGAATGCAAACAGCTTTAGCATGTGTACCATGGGTACGCTAAGCTCTTGTGCTATGGTTTCTGACCATGTTTTTTTATTTCAGGAGGCAACATCAAATCCCTTCATAGCTCTCTTTGGTAAAGGGGTGTGGGGACACTCATCATTTTTGCTTGAAATGGTGAACAAGCCTTCTATTAAAGCCTTATTTGTTCCTCAAATACCAGGACCTCTTTCTGAAATACATGGCACTGAATATATGGCAGGTAACACATACCCAGAGCAAACCCGCTACTCATGCAGCAGCACTGCAAAACCCAACCTCAGCTCATCTGCCAGACCTCTTCCTTTCTTCTCCCTCTTCATGCCTTCCTTGCCCGTTTTGCTGAATTTCCCCCCCAAAGCAACTCCTACATCCTGTTCTCAGTGCATCCTTTCCACCATTTTATCTGGAAAGAGATCAAGAGAGCTTGGTAATGCTTTTGAAAGTAAAGGTTAGGTTGTACCACACTTGAAGATGCCACATCTGCTATGGAATAACATTGCACTGAATGTGGTTTGAGGATTAACATAAAATGCCTCCAACTTAGGGGAATTAACAAGAGTGTTGACTTACAGCAGCACATAGTTAATGAGGGAACATTGACTGCAGATCACCTTGGAGGAAATGATAAAGGAACAAATTCATTTCTACTGTATACAGAAACAACTCCCACTGCCATTCACTTGCAAACCCTGGTAAATAAATCTAAACTTCTGGGCTGCTTCACATGGAGATAGCTCAGGATATCAATGTCAGCGCCGGTTAGCAGAACCCTTTAATGAGAGGCAGGCTGCCACAGCCTTCATTTAAGAGCACAGCTGCCATTAAAGCAGGATTTTAATGAATATGCACACACAAAATCTTGTCTGCATAGGGGTTTACTCATTTTTGTAGTGGGAACATTAATACAACCTGAAAAGCTCAAGAATACATCATTAAACATAAGCTGCTAGTTCCACATTTTCTCAGATGAGAACGCACACATGCTAAAGCCCTGCACCCCCCCTCACTTTTGCAACAGTCCTCATAGTTTATGTTTGAATCAATAACTATTTTAATACGGGGAGTTTAGAAAAGTTTGATTCAAATTCCTTTGACACAGTTCCATCAACATCCAGTTATAGAGACATTCTGCATATGACTCATTAAATATTTAAAAGATTCCTATTATTGAATTAACTATTTATTGATTTATAATTTAAAAGATTTATGCTTGGCCATTAAAAAAATTCCAAGCTGACTTTCACTTAAAGAGATGTCAGGTGCCATTTGCTGCTAGTGAATGTCTAATGTACCCTTTTCACCCCTGGAGTGAAGAAAGGACAATTACTCAAAGGACCTCTGGTTCAATATTCATGCTGTTTAGATGCTGAGGTCTGTGGTTGCTTTTTTCCTCCTGCGGCATTAGGTCATGCTCAGCAGCGTCTATCCATCCATCCCACAAAACCTCAGCCTCCATGGAAATGCACAGCTTGTAGTTTCTCTCCTGTTACATTTATTGATTTGCATCCCAGATAAATTTTGCAAACCTTATGAGACTTCCTGGTTATATTCTTGCAGCAGTGATGCTCTTGCTGAAATCCTAAATGCAAAAGGATAAACACACATGGTTGCAGACCAGTGGATCCTTCTATCCCTGCTCTTACAGGGTCCAAATCAAAAAGCTTTTCAGACTGGGAGCCTTACCTGTGGAAAATAATGGCTCTTTCTAACATTAAGAATGGATTTAAGAGCTCTGCTGAATTGGGACCACGGAAATGAAAATATACGCTGAACACTGAACATGAACTCCCAACTTCAAATCCAACACTTCCCAGGCTCTGGCTTTGCTCTTTCTCTAAGGAGCTGGAGGAAGAAATATTAATATATTGCCTTTATTTAGCACCTTTAATCTGAGGCTCACCCTCTGCTTTACCAACATTCATTATTTAAATCTGGATGCGCCCCCAAGGGGTGTCTATTATTATAATACTCCCTTTACAAATGAGCAAACTGACGCACAGGAAGGTTAAGCCACTTGCTGAAGGCCACACAAAGAGTCCACACCAGAGCCAGCTACAGCCTTTCAGAGAAGAAGAGGAGGATAGAGCAGAATAAATGCACTGTCTGCCCTTCCTGTACAAACTCATGGGACTTCCAAACACAGACAGAAATACTACTTGGATCTAACAGAAAAAAGGAACACAAAACATGGGAATGACTTTTTTTTCTGTACACAGAGAGTAAGGGTCTGCTTCAGATAATGATCTCTCACTGTTTGTTTTACTTTTGACTTTGGGGACCTAAGTTTTAGTGATACACATTTTTCTACAAGCCATTCTTGGCTCTCTATCAAAACCACACAGAGTAATTAGCACAGGTCTGTCAGACACAACTAGAGCAGGGTAATGTATTATACTGTAGAAATTGTTGCTCCAGTTTCCCCAATCTGTGAATTATAAATAAAGATCTCTATGACTTGAAAAGGCTGCTGGCTCTAAGTAGTAACTATTTCAAGTCTGCCACACAGCTTTCCCAGTGGTACTGCTGGGGGTTAGGGATTAACCCTAGAACAAATAATTTTTGGCACATCAGATACAAACCTGTAATAAATTGAGTTAAAATTGATAGAATAAGGGAAAAAGAAGGTATTGTGGAGCCAGAGAAAAGGAAGCTCACTCCAGTGCGATACGGGAGAATACATAAGCAAATATATATACACACGTGTGCATATATATACATATGTATATATGTCCATCTTGCCTTTAGTCCTCATAAATGAGCATTGGAAAGTAACACTGGGAATCCAGCAGAGGTACAGAAGGTCAGCACAGATTTGAAAGGAAAAGGTGAGGCTCAGACCACTGAACAGCATTATTTATCAGCAATGAAATCTAGATCTGCTATTTCAGTTATAGCTGTTCAAAGCCTCCAGGTTCTGCAGGATCCCTTCTGGCCACAGCGAAGGAACAGACTTTGCCACTTGCATCCGCTTGAAGAACCTTCAAGGTACCCACTGAATGCACTGAAATTCAGATCTACCCCTTCCTTTCTCTGCTGCAAAATGGGACTAGCAATTCTCACCGGTTTATCGTGGTTTATGGGTGTGCATTTTCTGGAAGTGGAAAGAGCTCTTTATGCCCAGGATGTGACTGCACACGATAGTTCACAACTGGCCACAGCTGTCAGGCTTTTGCCCCCTTAGTTTTTTCTCCATGGATGACGGACCCTGAGCACTGCTCTCTGCTGTGGCATTTCTTCCCCAAGCAGTGGGTTTGAGCTGTTCACATGCTTACAAGTCCTCTTCTGACCCACTCAGGGAATGATAGGCAGTGATTTATTTTAAGCACTGACATCCCCACTTGCGAAGAGGTTTCTAGAGCTGCCATTCCCTGTGAAGTGCCAGGAGAGGTGTGTGGGACAGCGCCTGGCAGGGCTGGGAAGCTGTGATCCAGCTCCCAGTGGAGTTCCTCCTCACCTGGTGCTCAGTGGGATCTGAAAAAGCACGATCAGACAGTTCTGGTACGAGTAAGGAAGACAAGAAGATTCGCCCCTCCAGGGACAACACTGACAGACAGGCTCTGAATCAGCTCTGTCACTTGTAATGGACTGGAAACTGAAATGGAGTCAAATCAAGTGTCTGCGCTCTCTGCAGAGAGCAGTCAAAGATAACCCATCGGCCCTGCAGCCCTGGTGGAGCTGTATGATCACAACTTGTTGGCTGTGCAAGGCAGAAGAACTCAGTGAACAGATTCCCAGTGGATTTTCCATTAAACCTTAGGCCATTCAGTCAGTTCCTCTGGCTGTCACACAGCGTCTCGGCCTCCCCAGCCACACATCAAGCACCAGCACCCAGCAGAAGTTTTCAAATGTGAATGACACACACTGCAGAGCCCGGCCAGAGCTACCTGGATGCAAACCTGGATGTTTTAATCTGGATTCTCCAGTCCAAGAGACTGTACTCCCTGCCTCTGCTTTGGACACTCTTCAGTCTGCACAATGCCATCAGCTGTGGTATCAGATGCCCATGCAAATTTCAGGTGCTTCTTAGAACTTCTCTGACAAACCTGATCCTATCCGGAAACAGGTTCTTTCCCTCTGCTTTACAGAAGAACCTGTTGCAAATGCTCGTGACCTGCAAGCACATTATCAATGATGCTCAGGCAATTTCAGTGCTGTCAATACCCCTCAGGGCTCATAATCCCCAAAGGCAAGTGCTTCCCACTGCTCACAGGCTTTGCTTGACCCAGGATCCAGAAGTCACTGCCAAGGTAAAGGTAAAGCTACGAGTATATAATCTTTGGCAAAATACATCACTGCAGAAACCTTGGATCTGAACAGTGAACAGCCCAAAATACTTGTTCTGTTATTTATAGCCATAAATTGCCCTCATTTACAAGTTTTTTAATATTAATCCTAGATAGCCATCACAGCAGCAAATACATGTCATGTTTCATCTTCAAATCCAATCAAATGTTACGGTACACTATACAATGCTTACTTATACACATGCAATCACACAGACTAGTCAGGAACATGTGCAGGAGTAGTAACTATATTGCTTTGATATCCAAGTACCTGTGAATTACCACACTGCTATGTAAATACATGCATGCACAGAGACAGGCAGACTGGAAAGGACACATACATGAATAGGCTAATTCAAAATGAGTGGAGGCAAAATGAATTATTCACTAAAGGGGTTTTATCTGCATTATTCACAGGATGCACTGGAACACAATTACCCACTTGGGCAGCAGACCTGTGCCCAAAGTTTACTGTGTTGGACTTGCTGAAGAGATAAAAAAGGTTATTCCACAAACGGAGGTTCAATCCAGCTCTGCATTTAACAGTCATCACTACCCACCCAGACGAACAGAACATCATTCAGTGACTGAGAAACCAAGTTATGATGAAGAAGCTGTTGGAACAGGAAGCAGTTGATTTCCCAGGAGCCCCATAAATCCACCTCTGACGTCCTTTCAAATCCTCTGTTACTGCTGCAAAAACTGCAAACTCCAGTAAGAGGTGAAGCAGCTGACACACTCCTTTAGCAGGGAAGAACCATGATCTGGGTCTGCCTCTGCAAACTGGTTCAATGTGTTTAGCAAATACAGCAGAAGAGAGAGACCTCTTCCTTGGGGCTTTGGATGTGTGATGCACCCTGGCATCAGATGCAGTTCGGCATCTCCCTGCCTTGTTTTGCCTCCCTGTTAATACTTAGCACCCTTGTGCTCTCCCACAGCACCCTTCCCCTTCAGCCTCTTATTCTGGAGACTTCAAACTTTCACATGCACATAACGCTGAGAGCCAGGAGCACCCTGGAAAAGGGCTCATGTGGTCCTTCTGTGCAGTACATTGCTCCTAAGGTCCTAGCGACAGCACACATCAGTCCCTGGAGCAAGCAGTTATCCAGCCAAGAGAGCTCTCATACCACAGCGTTTATTTCATTTTATTCTGTTTATTTTAAGTTGACAAATTTTATACTAAATTAGGGCTGATGCTGTTCTGGGTATTCTGCCAAGTTTTAAATGGAGCCACCCAAGCAGAGGAGGCCAGGTACCATCTCACAGCGAGGTACCAAGTTCTGTGAGCTGCAAAGCAGTTAAAGGCAGATCCACAAACAGGATATAAGACCAGGTAGAGTTAGTTACTTGTTTAAACATCTCCTGATTCTTCACACGTGTTGTGACCCACAACTGGAGCCACTGCAGCTGTCAGCAGCACAGTAGCCCATCAAAACACTCAAGAAAGCATGATCTCCACAATTCAGATCCACACTCCCCCAGTGTAGGGAATCTGGGATCAATTTTCAGCTCGGTTACAGACGCAGCACCTTTCTGCAGAGGAGCTGCCCTCCCTATGACAGTTGAGCACTCACTGATGATGTGTGCACAGCTTACTTTGTTGGCCACGTAACCTATTTAGGCTGCAAGGTAACACCACAGCAACTATTTTCCACAGTAAGGATCTCTTGACATAAATGGCTCACCATGACATTAAAAATGACAGTGTGGAGAAACTGGCAACCAGCATGTGATTCTTGAAGAGTCTCAGAGAGTGGAGGTTACAGTGTCCACACATGGACTTTGTTTGCTATCGTTCTGAGAAACTGATTTTTCAGTATCAGAAACTGCCTTTTCTTCATGCGTGCTGAAGCATTCTTAATTTTTGACTGCACTCTATTTTTTCCCTATAGAAGAATGAAAAATAGGTTTAAACCCACAGTTGTCTCAACATTTATGTTTCCATGCTTCCCCATGTGTCATTTCAATGTGAAATGTTTCTGTGCATGCAAAAGTGCACTGCACTGCTTTCCATAACAGCATCAGCAAGTCAAAAGCACTGCTCATCCTGGAATACACTCCCCTCCCATGCATCAGACCGAGGTTCTTCCTGAGAAGATGACAAGCACCCACTGGGTTTCTGCGCTGGGGAAAGAGACACTTTCAAATCCAGCTTTCAGAGCCCATGCTTTAGCTTGGGTAAATCCAGCCAAACAAGGAAAATGCTTTTTGCTCTTTGCATGTTACTGCTGGCTGATGGAGATGCCATCAGTTCTCTGTGTTCAGTGGTCCTGGAGCAGCTGCTTCTGCCATCAGGCACTGCCAGTCTCCATCGGCAATGCTGGAGTTGAGGAACACAAAACACATTTCAAGCAAGAGGTCACATTTACCAAATCCTAGCCATGCATGACTTGACTATGTGAACAGCCATTCTTATGTTTCTTCATCAAGGAGTTTTTCTTCCTGCTTTCTCAGCTGTACAGTGTCTCTGCCTTTTTTTTTTGGCTTGAGGTCTCTGCCTAATTATCTGTAACCTTCTGTTCGAAGATCGCTGTCCTGCCCTGATAAAAACCAGTAACTTTGAAAACAAACTGGGTCTTAATTTTCCTTGACAGCCCTTCTTTAAACATGTGGGCAAAGCCCTGGCTTAATTAAATGCACATTCGTATTCCAAACAAATTAAGTACAATTAAGGACCCTGAGTTATGGGTATCTATCACTCGGCGATGTTTTTGTAAAAATTACCACATTTAGATCAAACACAGAGGACCCTTTGCTTAATTGCTTCATTAGGGCCCGATGCAATAGGCTTCATAAATACAGGGTCTGATGTCTCTTTGGGAATTGCCCAAAAGACGGCTCTTAAAGTAATTGCTTCCACATTTCTCCCCGTGCAATGTTCATGTGCTCGCTGATGGAAATGGGATGGCTCTCAGACATGTAAGTGAATGCGGGTCCTGTCGTGTCTTCCAGCACGAGGACTGCTGCCCAGCTCTTGGAGGCGGGTGGGTTTGGGCCCCTGGTTATTACCTGTGCAGTCTCTGTGAGGAGTTTGACAATCCCGACCGGATGAGGCTGTCTGCAGTGTGCTGGTAGCACAGTGCTTTTCTCATATATCACCTATAGATCCCACAGACTGAGGTAAACAGGATGCTTTGGGATTTATTTTTCCAGAAGTTGCTTTGAAGCAATAATGAACTGGCAGAAAACACCCAATAGATATGGCTTCGGGTCTCTGAACAGTTTTATCCCTTTAGTTCTTACAAATGCAGTTATTATGGCCCTTTAAAATCTATTTACAGTGATTGCTTTAGCTGAACACAACCTACTCTTGATGAAATTAAATCTTCCCTCAAACACACCTAGAGTGAGGAGTCCAAGTTTAACCCCTGATTGGATGGATGCCATTCAGTGCAGATGGATAATGCAGATGCAGAAAGGGACCAGGGCACAGGTTTTTTCTGTGAGATCTATAAAGAGCAGCAAAAGAAGATGTGACATTCCTCCCCTTTTTGCATGTTTTCTGCCTTACTTGACACTCAGGAGCTCTGCATTTTCACTGTGGAAGCCAAAATAAGCAGTGTGCACCCAGGAGCAACAATAACGATTGCAGCAGAGCTAAGAGGAAGTGGGAGCTACCTTAACAGAACAATGAGGAATGACTTGTCATTCTCAAATGAAATGTTTGCAGCATTTTTGTCCTTTGGTTCAAATATTCCTTTTCTTTAGCAGGAAAAAGTGGGAAGGTTCTCCTTGCAAATACTTTCGTTTCCAGCTCCTTTTGTATCTATCCTCTTTTTTGTTCTACTTTTTCATTTGCTCTTGAAAAAAGACAGAGAACAGAAGAATGGGAAGATGTGAAAGGGGAAAGGAAATCCATCTTCCCTAAAGAAAATGCTGCCCTGCTGCGGTGGTGCTGGGAGCCCTCTCAGCATCAGGATAAGGTCCATCTCCTGATTCGCCCTCCTGAAAGTAGTTTCAAATCACACAGAACAGTGTTCCATGGCCCATTCTCTTCAGCTGTCTCAGTCAGGTGATGAACTTTTGGGCTGGAGATACCCATATCCCACAAACAGAGCTCAGGCACCCTTCCCCTGACACTCCATTCAGCATCCAGAGGCTGGAAGCTCAACTGTCCAACACTACAGCACCACTGACCTCACCACAGTGTCTGACCATCAGTCCTTCAGGCCACTCCAGCCTCTGGAGCTGCAGACTTATCCTGCAGATTACAGCAGGATAAAAGAACCCAGCAGTCATAGAGAATGCGCTAAGAGCAGTTCTGTAGAGCACAAGTCAGCCTGATTTCCACAAATTATAAAAGTCCATCAACCTCCAGTGGCCAAAGAAACAGAGCTCCTTATTTCCTGCCTGCCCTATTCTCCACACCAATTTTCCTCAATGCTAAAGCAAAGAAATGAACGGCAGATTGTCCAGTTCATGACTGGATGGCTGGCAACAGAAATCCTATTTCCAAACTGACCCCTACTTTCCTGCATGGCATTCATTAATTCCACAGTCTCACATTTCTAGGAAGATGTCAGTCATGTATGTGATTTTTCTATCAGCTATTAATGCCAGATCACAAGGTGAGAAAGCAGGGGTTTTAATCTCAAGACCCTCAGGAGATGGAGCTGCATACATTTGGTGTGAGCCATGTGTCTGGAAATGTCAAGGACAAATATTTTTAAAGTAAGGAGTGGTTGTATCCATGTGTAATCTTAAGTACTACAGAAGCGATGCAAAACATAGCCCTTTCTTTTCTCCTTGCTGCGACTGTTCGCCTGTAGCAGGCACAGAGCTGCCACTGGCCAGGAATTAAGTTTAGATCATCTAAGGAGGCACCTATGCATTTAGGAATTTACCTATCTCTACTGAGTGACACTTTGAGGCTCTCCTGAAGGCTTTGTCCATGGCAGTGCTTAGTTTTCTCTTCGTAGAAAGGAAGTCCTGCTGCAGGAACAGCAGAAGTTTTTTATCTGTCTCTAAAAATTGTTTGTCCATTCTAAACATGAGATTAGTTCCTCATCTCTGTATTTTTACCATTCCCCATTAGTTTCTTTTCCCATGGGCTGCAAAATTAGGCACTGAACTTATTACAAAGGCCTAATCACAGATTCCACCTTCCTAAGAAATGCACAAAATCCCCCTTTTTAACTTCCATCCTTTGCTCAACTAAATGATAACACTGAGTCCCATTATAATCCAGGTGTCACACAGCACATAAATATGCTACTACTGCTGGAACAGAAGTAACTAAATTGCTGAGAAATATACAGCGACTCTATTAAAATGCCATTTATGTACACATATTTCTAATAGATCATACAAAGAGCCAGCACAGTGCTTTACCTCTTCTCCTACAAGTGCCACTGAAAAATGTAACACTGTGAAAGGGTCCCTCAAACTGTGATGTCAGAAAAGTAGAAAAAGAGACCAAATTTCTCCAAATTGTTCTGTAAATTATAGACTTGCTGGTTACCAGCTCCAGAAGTGCCACAGTTGAGGGGGAGAAAGAACCTTCTCCCAGATGAGCTCTTGCCAGTAGGTGCACTGTTGCCTGCCCAGGATGCTGCAGTGTCAGCCTGCAGCATTACCACCCCAGGAAACTTAGTGGGAACAGAAGTGAAGTGGGAGAAACAACAGTTGTGCCCAGCAACAGAACCCCCTCTGCCCCAGCAGCCCATGGCATCATCAACAGCTGAGCATTCACATGACACCTATTTCACACGCCATTGCCCGTTGCTGCAACCAAGGAATGTTATTTAGCTAACAAAGAGTGTTGCAAATAGTTACTCATTTGCCCTTCAGATGCTGTCACCAATTTTCTTTCTGTGGGCCTACTTACTTCTAATCATTCAAGTTCAAGACTAAATGGTGTAAAAATTGTCAGCCTTCCTCCTGATGTGAACCAGGTGTGTGCATTTATGTGTCACCCTGTAAAAAGCGAGGCAGAGAAACCTCTGAGGAAGCACTGCTGGTGTGTAACCTTCCAAAATCCTTTCCTAGATAGCTGCTCTATTGCTTGAAACACAGATCTGAGTCTGATTTTAGCTGCTGCCACATAATGTATTATCCTACTTATTGCATATAGTTACAAGCATCTTGTATCTGGAAGCAACAAGGGAGAAGGCTCCTTTATCAAGTCAATCTCAAATCCCATTATGTTCCTCTACAACAGTTTCCGTAAACATTCAGCAATTTCCAGTGTCTGAGTTGCGCAGCTGAAGAGGTGCATAAACAGGCTCCACTGAAATGTGAAGATGACTGATAATGTACTAACATTGAGACCCCTCGCTGTGATTATTACCCCCTGAGTGCTCCTTACAGAATGTGCCTCTTATCTCACACTGACAACGCTAATAGAATATGCATAGCCCTATTAGCATACAAGATAATAGCACCCTGGAGGGGACAGAGCCATAAAACTTTAAGTAGAAATCAAAACAGAAGGAGGAAGAAAAAGGGAACATTGTCACAAGCCAAAAAGAAAAAAAAAAAGGGAGCCTGAGGGCAAATTTTGCTGCAGAAAACACACATAGTCATAATTCTTGTGCTAGTCACCATGCAAATGGTAATAGTCTTTAGTCCCATGAATACTATCAGTGCCATGTTTGCTGTGAAACATTAATTGAGATAATGTGCCCTTTCGGATGCAGCAGGGAGTCATACGTCAAACTGTACCACAACAAAATTATGGCAACATCTGCAAGAAATATCCAGCAGCAATTGGGGTACCTTGCACCAGGTATGGCCAACTGGGTCTTGACCTTTGCAGATGGAGCCCGTGGAAGAGCTGGAGCTTGCAAGGGGAGGCAAGAGGCTGTTATTCAGAGGACATGTGTGTATACCTATACTTTTCAGCTGCTGCCCAGTCAAAAGCTTTGCAGGTTAGATGTGTTATCTCTTGACCCTACTTCAGTCACTGGATTAAACCTCAAGCAGCTCTTTGAATGCCAAAGCCTTTCTTCAGTCACGTCTGCCCACTGCATTCACATTTGTTCCATGTAACCGTCCATTGTAGCAGACCTTTCACTGCTCACCCATTGCTGGCAGACAGCCATGCATTCATATGCTTTCCATCTTACAGCAATAGCCAAAGTAAATCTTTCAGTGCTTGGCACAAGAGTGTGAATTCAATAAAAAAGGCTTCAAACAAGTTTGAGATGGCTTGTCTCTAAACAAACGAAGAACAGTGAGCTTTTTTAATGCTCATTGTGGTTCAGTTCCTGCCTACAGCTAAATCCAGATAACCCCCAGCAGCACTGACAACCCTGTCGGGTAAAATAGTCACCTGTCAAGTGGGCATGAAAATATCCACACATGGAGGCTCAGAGGGATTGGAGGGAAGTGACCTGCTCCTTACCAGGAGCTTCAACAGGGGCAATCAAAGGTCCTCGTTGTCTCCTTTGTGAGACCTGAAAGTTTCCAATATTAGTGCTGAATGCACAGGACCCCGGGGTAATCGCTCCACAGAGCGCTCTGTGCTTTTTCCTTTACAGAAAGATGGTGTCAGGAGGTAACAAGCCCAGGATCCCTGTGGTGCATTTTGAAGCATCATGCAAAGTTTTCTGGGATTCCTCCTAGCATTCACTGTGGTTTCTATAGAGCTAAACTCTTTGTAAAGTGGCTTTGTGTTGCAAAGTTCTGCAGCTTGTGTGAGTCTGCCTCACTTCATTTTGGTTGATGGTACTTTATGCTGATGGTTTCAGCAATTAGAACACAGTTGGAAAAGACTCTGGTAAAGAAAAAACCTGCCATTCTGGCAACGGAAAGCAGAGTGAAGATTAGAGGCATGATTCCTGAATGTACCTCCACAGGTGTCCGTGTGTGCTCATGCGTGCATACATCCTCTGCAGCTATGTTATCACAGGCAAACCAGTTCATCTCAAAAACATATAGATTTTAGAGACTGCTGAAGTGCTTTGTTTAATGTTGTTCTGCAGTCGATACAAAGTCTGGAATAATGTCACCTTTCTTCCTGGAAAGATAACAAAACAATATTATATGTAGTGTAGGAACTAATGATACCTCACGTGAATCACAGATGTACAATTCTCCTAGGTTATTTCCATCTTAATTTTTCAGACTCTGAGTAGTCTTATTACCAGGAATTAAGCAAGGAAATGCTAGTGCCACCGAAAGGCATCCCAGCCTTGGCTAAGTCGAGTGAAATGCTTGGGTACCTACACCCCATAAACTGCACTTTGTGAACAGCTTCTAAACCTGGGTCCAAATGGGAACACTCCAGGACACAGCATGATGGTTCCCATCACTCAAGCACAGCTGGGAAACCTCACTCAATGTTGGGCAATTCCTGAGGTATGTAGGAGGATTATCTCATACACTGCATGGTTAGCAATTACCTGGGCTAAATTGCTTTCTCTTCTGCGGAAAAATAAAAGTATTAAAGATGCTAAAAATTTGGCAAAAAGCTTCACAAGTGTTAAACAATGAGAATAATGATCATGCACTTCAGATGGAAACAAGTTACCTCCATTGCAGCTTCTATCTGTAACTTTTTGCTGAATCTCCTTTCATCTCTCTTCAGAGAAGCCCAGCCCCTGTGTTTGCATCTCGCTGTGCTCTTACTGAATCCCATCTCAGTTCAGCAGGGCACGAAACACAGGCTTCTTTCTGAAAGTTCAGCCTGCAGATGTGAAGGTTTTGCCTGTGGACCTTCCCTGCCTGGAACAGCAGACAACAGCAGACAAAATGTTAGTTGCATATTCCTTACATATTCATCTAGAGAAATGGAGGTGCTCTGACACAGCAAGGATGTGGGTATGAGAGAGAAATGCAGAGCATGGGTACACTTCAGAAGAGAAACGAGGAGAGGCAGGATCATCAGCCAGCTCGTTCCATTAATTATTCTGGAATAAATACATATCTATTTTCCCTGTACTAAGGCATAACTTTCACTTAGCAGACATTATCTCCAAGGATCCTTAGCAGCCCAGGACACAGCACAGTAATGCAGTGCAGTCTGGATGCTGTTATGTATTTATTAAGTTGTATCAGGGCCCATTTAGTAGCAGCTCTGCAGTTTATCACGTAAATATCGAATGCCAAATACAAAAGAGAAGAAAATAGCAACATAAAAAATTTATCTTTGGGGGGAGGAGAGGGAGAAAGGGAGAGAGAATGGTGTTGATAATGTGATTGTGCCTTCAGCAATAGTGGCTAATATCCTTTTGCAAGGGGCAGGGTGTAAAAATATTCCCGAGCTGGGGGAGGAGGAGGGAAGAGAGGGGAGCCGAGCTGCTGTTTGTTTGGTTTAAAGTGTATTCTGGTTGCAGGCTAGGTCAGCGGGTGGCCAGACTGAGAAAATGAGTCCCCCGGGCTGTAATAATTGTAACTGTCAGGGAAAAAAAGTCAAGGTCTTAGATAGCAGTGGTCTGCTCTGGCTTCTGACCATGGAGAAATATATATGAAAACTATCGCCTGAGGCACTATGGGAAGAAACCAAGAGGTTTTAACTCGTGGTGGCTTGTGCTTATGAATTGGAAAACTCATTTTGCACCTTGGTGGTTTGTATCTTTATGATTATTTTCATTTGCAGTATAAATGAAGCTAGAGCTATTAATTTTCCTTATGCCCAAATCTGTGATGCAATGAACACCTATTACTAGACCAGCTTTGCATTTCTGAGTCACAGACAGCACGAAGGCTTGTAACTGATCTTTTAACAGTGGATATTCACAAGGAGAGTCTGAATTTGATTCTCTCTCGCATCACACTCATTACTTACCTGAGTGATCCATAGCTGCTCCAATGGATTAATCCAGAATGATGCACAGGTAATGTCTTCAATGACTTCACCACAATTATTCCTATAATAAAGGCAGCACAGGAGAGAGGAAAGAGAAGAAGAAATTTAAACCACACAAGATTAAACCTTGTGAAGGAAGGGGGGAGAGAATCCATAACTCTAGTTTCTTTTTCTGTATCATTATACAGCCATGGACTAACCAGCTAACTGCTCAGGCTTTTTGTGATACAATCTACCCCTTTATTTAAGGAAGTATGGGAGCTCTAATGAAGATTCACTGTCACACCTGAGCCCTAATTGCATTAGCAGTATCATCCACAGCACATGTGGAAGAAAAATACAGACAAAAGCCAATGCTGGACAAAAGCACCCACTGGGCAGGTATATGCTCAGAACAGAAGGACATTTCTGAGAAGCATCTTTGCCTACACATCTCCTCACCGCTTCTCAATGTATTTCTTATACACCACAGAGGAAAGATAACTGCCCAAAGTTGTTGTTTTTTTCACTGTACAATGCTTTGTTCAATAATTCCTGCTCCTCTGATAGCCTTCTAATACAAATTAATTAGGAAACATAATTCTTTTATTATGAATTAATAAGTGGAATTGGAAAATTTTATATACCTGGGAGACCAAACCAAACTATACAAACACCAAACAGCAGTTAATCCCAGTGTTAGAGTGGCAATAGCATGCAAGGCTTTGCTGGTAAAAGAGGATAATTATTTCTGGAATGTGATTCAGTTGTTGAAAGTCACTGTAATAGTGAGCTGGGTAACTTTTATGGGCCCATCTGTACTTTACTCACCTTCCTTACAGCCTGTGTGTGTCTTGTGAAGAAAGTACAGCATGTGTAATGGAGAAAGAGAGAGCAGTAATATTAGTAGTAAGGAACAAAGTCCAGAGGAGCAAATAGACATACATATGAGGAAAGAATACAACAGTGGTACTCATGTGCTTCAGTGTTACTTTGTCTGCTGT
Source organism: Psilopsiagon aymara (assembly GCA_024733675.1). Lineage (NCBI taxonomy): Eukaryota > Metazoa > Chordata > Aves > Psittaciformes > Psittacidae > Psilopsiagon > Psilopsiagon aymara. The sequence continues at coordinate 22,425 of JANRGW010042355.1, forward strand.
AGCCCCGGATGTCAGTAATTCACATTTCATTGTTCATTGCACTTTACAGAGGCAGCAGAAATAAGAGACATGGGTTGAGAAAAGAGGGACACTACTTTGGACCCTCTTTAAAGCTTCTTTCCCCTGCAACCAGGCGGTGCTAAGAAGACCATGGCAGAAGCAAAGACTCCAATGCCAAAAAAACCCCATCAGCTCCTCTGGCCTGACCAGTGATGGAGCCCAGACACACTCCCCTCTTCACCCTGCACTAAACCGGGGAAGTTGTGCTTGGGAAAAGTACATTTTCCAAAATGGCATCCTCAATTTAAAGATGTCAGGCACACAGAACCTATCACGCCCATTGGACAGCTGCTCCAGCAGCTAAGGGCTTCCAGTGATGGTAATCATTTACCTTGGACTTTTCTTCTCACCATATCTTTCTTTCTGCTAATGTGAGGACTTCCTCAGGACTTTGTCTTCTCTACCTGTGGAGATAGTGGTACATGGTTACCATATTGCCCCTAGATCTTCATTTTAGCTATAAATATTGATTCTGTGTGAGCCCATCCCTAGTCCTGGAATGATGAATGTGGTCACTGGGTAAGCAAGATGCACTAGGGCAATTGAAACACCTGCCACACCTAAAGCTTCCTGCTTTGAAGACAGAAGCAGGAAGCCAGAGGGGAAATCTTGGCTCCTAAGGGACTTCAATGATTTCAAGCCCTGCTGAACCTTCACTTACTGATGAGCTCACTCTGAAGAAAGGCACAGGAATTCATGGGGGTGCCCTCTTCTGAGCTTTCCAGAAGCGCTGCTGCCTGCACCCTTACATCTGCAGGAAGGAAACAAAGGTCCAGCAGCACTACCTATGCCACGGCCTCTCTTCCCTTCATGCTTGGGTGAGGCACAGCACCAAGCTACCGCAGAGGGGTTACAGCAGCTCTACCTGTAGCTTGCTAATGCAGCTTGTGCCTGGACAAGCAAATGATTGTTCAAGCGATTTTCTATTTTAAGATGAAAGTGGCACATACAGAAGATCTCAATGTCACTACGAAGCAGGGAGGGAGGCTGTAAGGAGGAGGAAGGCAGAAACCTTCGCAACTAATGTCAATTTTCTGCATCAAATATTTTGATAATTAAACAAAGCTGATCAAGAGAGGAAAACAGCATGTCTCCAGAGCTCCGGAAGCACAGGCCCATTAAATAGAAGAGTCAGAAAGTGCCAGAGGCGGCAGCCCCAGATTAATGGCACTCCAGTAATAGATTTTCCCAGGCACAGTCACACAGGAGACAACTACTGTGTAGCCAGAGCAGCGATGAGGCCGTTAAAGAAACAGTAACATTAAATCACCTGGTACCACGGGGCTAGGGGATGGATGGGAGCGCATCGGCTTCGGTACTGCGGAAGGTGTAAAGCTCAATCTGCTTTCAGGCAGAGGAACTGGATCCCAGCAGTCATTTACAGCAGCGAAAGCAGCCAGCTCAGATGGAGGACGCATATAAAAACAGATGAGCAGCAGCTTCAGAGGGATGGCGAGCTGAGCACAAATATCTCCTTCCTGCAATGGAGAAGCAGGCATTAAACTGCAGTGTTTGGTTTTGCTAAGAATGGCTGTGTCTGGTTTGGTTCAGTTGCTCTTTTTTTCTTAATCAAAGCACTGGTTTTATCTCTTGTGTTAAAACACCATTTTGAATTTGTTCAAAAGCAGCTAAAGTTCAGGGAGAGAATGGGAGGGATAGCAGCTCGGTGGAAAAGCAGCCCTGTTTTCTTATTATCAAGCCAGTTTTCCTTCAGCAATGTTGGAGATGATGCTCCTTGAAACATCCACCTTGCCTAAAGCATTTCTAACCATTCCTATAATACAATAACAACAGAAATGAGGGCTTCTTCCACGGCAGGCTGGCATGGATTAGAGTCCACCGCAAGAGTACTTCACTCCCAGCTGGGATGTATGGAAACCAGATGAAGCAGCTGAAAATCGGAAACAACTTTTAGACTTACTTGAATCCTGATACGATCACATCACAGGGATGGGTTAAATTTATGATCTTATCTGGGATTTTTGTTTGTAATCAATCCCAGACCCACTGGCTATCACTATAAGCTTATGATTTCCTGGTGCTAACAAGGAAAAGTTGGGACATCAAACTCTGAGGGAGCGAAGCCAAGCTATGATATTAGCAGATAGGATCAGAGCTGGAGTGCAACAGCAACAACAAAAACCCCAAACCTCACACTACAAAACAAAAGAAAATCAACAGCCTCCTGCAGCCTGTGAAGCTCAGCCTTTGCCTCACACTTCAGATATAAACCACGGTGTGTGCACGAACCCTGTGTCCAGGAAGAATGATTTGGGGATAAAAGCTAACAAAACAAATTAAAACCGAATACCCCGAGATCAAAGTACAGCTTCAGCATGTGATACAGCTGCTGCGGGACGTGAGCAAAACGCACCCTTTTCCTACTCTCCTCCCTATAATAACCTCACCAGACAGTGCCGCTTACTCTACTGGATTGCCTAGAACATTTATCATGGCAAGCCTGAACCCTTTGCTGGTGACTTGGGCAGCAGATGGCTAAGGGTATCTATCGAGCAGATCTGCCCCTGGTAGCTCCCTCTGCTTACTTGAATGCAGTTAAGAAGAAGGCACACCAGGGATGAAGCCCATGCTCTAGGATATAGCCAATTCCAGACACCACCAGGCACTTCTTACTAGTCCAGCATATGAATAGGGAAAGTGCATTTATTTGTTGCTTTGTATCTCCCATTTTGCTTCAAACAGAGGCATATTCTGGTACAATATTAGAGCCAGTCCAAGGTGGGCAGAAGATCTGCTCTTCCCTGATTACTGCTCTATTTTCCAGGCCAGTCACTGTTGAACAAGGTACTAGGAAGCACCAGGTCTCTTACACATTTACCCACAGCAGATGAAACTTGCATTGCTTTGGGGTCTCCCTTATACTCAGCTGGGATAAAGACACACCAGAATCTGGACAACATTTCAGTCCAATCACATCATCAATACTTGTTTGACTATGCCCATGTGGATGGTAGGGACGGCAGGGCATCAAACAACCGAGTGCATGTGCATTATTTCAACTGTGTCCCTTCCCCAGGTTCCCAGAGCCAGCAAGAGCTCTTTGCACTCCTTTTCCTGGGACCCTGGCACCAGTGGCAAATTCTGGTACTCCATTTATCTGTGGGGGGTTGAAGACTTACAGACTTAAAGGCCAGATACCCCTCACAGGTTAAATGTAGGAGTTAAAGTACGTGCTCTACAAGAGTTGTCTTTCATGTAGCTGCAGCAGATTTCCCTACCAGGTGGCTGCTGAGCTGCAAAAACATCTTAGACAGTTCAGGAGGCTTTAGGAACATCCCTGCTCAGCATTCTGAGCAGCCCTTCACACAGTGAGGAGCCTCCAAATCCATGCACTGCTTTCTTCTCAACTTTGCACGGATTAGCTCCGAGACTAACAGTGTGACAAATCTGTTAATGTTTCAACAGGCAAGTCTTAATTTTGCACATACCCTTCAGTCATTTTCCATATGGAAATGGAAACTTTTCTTTTCACAAACAGCCTGTTAAGATTTTCAATATAGGCATAAAAAGATTGTTCAGAATGAGAAAGGTTCTACTAGAGGCATTCAGATTGCTTAAAAAATCAGAGTTCTTGAGCAGTTCCTATGGGTTTTGTGAAAAGAACAGTAGTTGTACTGTATAAATGGATAGAGAGGCTTAGAGCAGAAGATGTTTAGCAGCTTGCCTAGGATTGCTCCAAGTGGGAATGTAACCTGTGAATCCCAAGTTCCAAACCCAATCCAAAGAGGCTTTATCAAGAGCATATTCGATTCTGCATTTAGTTCATGAGCTCAGAGTCAACCCCATGCAAGCAGCACCCTACAGTGTAATTAGTCCCCCAAAGCAAACACAACTGTACCAGGATAACAGACAGGGCCAGGCTCTTTTATTGCGTATGAATCAGGTCTATAAATCAGGAGTGACTCAGCTGAAGTTACTGGTGCTGCTTCTCCTTTGGAATGAATGGATCAGAAGCTGGTCCACACATTTCACGTTTCTAAGAATCAGTATTTGTTAACTGTATCAGTAGTCTGGAATGTCTTTAATTGGCACCAAATGTGAAACAGCTCATTACCTGGACAAGGCAAGGAACTGGAGACATGTCAGAAACTGAATGCAAAGTACAAGCAGAGACAAAGAGCAAACAAGTTCCACACACAGACAGGAACTGAGGTGTAGCGAGCATTAAATAATAGATCTAAAACATACAATAGCTCTAAAATGTACATGAATTACAAAATATTTTCTTCCAAAGTGATGCTCACAGTAAAGATGTGTGATGTTTTCCTCTCTGTGATGTAAAAGTGACGCCTAAAATTACTATGGAACAGTATTTCTGTTGTGTAAAGATCTTACAAATTCATCCTAGTGCATACTGGTGACACAGAGATTTATGTGCACTTAGAATCTTTTGAACCTACTTGACTGCAAATGGCTTACAAACCAGCTGTAGAAATACAGTGCAGCCCACAAACTTAGTAACTCACCAATACAGGTGTACACTCTGGGGTCCATATCCCTTGTGCTACCCAATAAAAGATACAGTTTGGGATCTGTAAAGAAACTTGAGGGGAAAGATGCCTGTAAGATGCTGAAATCGCAGAGTCAGGCCATGGGGTTGGCTTGTTAATCTTCAGAAAAGAAAGCACTTGAGGATCCTGATGTTTATTCAAGCAAACAAACGTAATAAACCCTGTTAAAGTGTTACTAAGAGTTTTGCTGCTCTACTTGAGATTTGTACCCTCAAGTCTGAATGCTGACTGAGGAAAGGAAGTGCTATTAACTAATGCAGAAAATAAATCCTGCTTTATTCGCAATGAATGTAACTTCTTGACATTCCCAACAACAAACCATAGCTTTGAATGATGCCATAACAACAAGGCCAGCACAGAGATGTGCACTTTCTACTGGCTGAATGCTTTGGATCAGGCCCATTATTAAAAGCAGCAATTAAATGGTAGTAATTACCTGTCTGCATTTTCCTTTCTGAATTAACCTAGTCCCTAGAGGCATCTGAAAAGCACATCCTGAGATTAACTACATATGTCCAATAACTGGTTTTGGCCTGATGATCAAATCCTGGCTCTTCCTGCAGTGGATGCCCTCAATTCCACCCTTTTCTTCAAGATACCTCCTTCTCCCACTCCTACTTTTTCTAACTGAAGGATGCAAGAGGGAAGCTGATGCTCTTTCTGGAAAGTGAAAGCACTCACTCAGAAACCAATGACATGGAAGCAAGAACACCAGCACTGTCAGGAACCTGAAAAGCTCCCCCCACCCCTGTAAGATTAACTCCTTGGGATGGGGGTATGAGGGAGCTGGTCAGAGGCACGGCAAATAAAGCTGTGATTTGGGGGGTTGTTTGCTGTGAGTGGGTAACCCAGCGTGCAACACAACTAGTTCTACTTACAACACAGCCAAGGTCAAGTGCTGACCTTTCTGCGCTGGCCAGCCATGCTGCCACAATGAGCATTAGTACCACATCATTATGTCCTGATAAAACTCAGTTACTCTTCAGCAAACCCCCATAAATCACAAGGCCTCACCCAATCACGGTCCTGTCACTGTAACTAAACAGGGGCTCCGAAAACACTCTATTTCTATTGGCCATGACAGGGGGATATAAATCTGCCCCTGGCCAACCCACTGCAGGCAACGGGGCATGTCAGGAAGGTGACAGCAATCGAGGATCCGGCTCTGCAGAGGCCAGGATCACGCCTTCAGCCCGGCACCGGGAGGCTCACACTGGCTATAGAAGCTGCTGAAGTGTCTCTAATGTTACAATATGGTGAAATGTTATTGCAGTTATCACTGCCCAGAAAGGTCAATTTGTGCTCGGAAAGGTTGTGTGTCACAGTGAGCACATGCTGGCAAACAGATTTCCTCCTTGCCGGCCTCACACATCCTGAAATCCTAGGGATTTCCTGGGCATTTTGCTGGAAAACCTTAAAAAGGGCGTCGTCGCCAGTGCAGCAGCTTCTGCGTGTGGTCCCACTGGATGCTTCCAGGAGCAGCTGCACACAGGACCCTCCTCAAGCTCTGTGATGCTTCATGTGCATCAGCATCGCAGCGCAAGAGCAGGGTGTGCAAGCTGGCAGCTCTCATCTGCCCAGTGTGGGGCACAGATGAGCAGGGGCTGTGGCACGAGGCTGGCAGCAAGGCCATCTGAGGTCAAATTCCCACAAAGGAAAGAGGCACTATGGGCTGGATAAAGCTTTTCAAACAGAAAGTGTCAATTGGATTATATTTTCCCCAGTTTCAGAAGTGAGAAACTGATTTCTTGAGACCATTCCTAGTCCACTGTCAAAACCACAACACAACCTGAGCCTGGAAATCATAGCTTCTCTCCCATCCTCCCCAGGTTGTGTTCCATAACCTAATGTTGTACCTCCATCATACCTTGTAGGAATCAGCTATGAAAACCAGACTTCACATTGCTAAGACAGCGTTCAGTCTCTGTTTTAGTAGACAAGCAACTGAGACACAAGGAGAGGAAAATGATCCTCAGATCCTCGAAAAGAGAGCAGCGAGTGGGCTCCTGAGATCTCAGTTCACAACACCCAGGGTTGTATCTCAAGGTTTCTCTTCTGAAAGCTCTCACGGAGAGGCCAGTGCCTGGGAGGGAGTCTCCAAGATAAATAAGCTGTCCCCATTGAGAGACACCACTTACAAAGGGAGGCAAAGGCTCTAAGGAAGCATTTTGCCTTTGGAATCGGGCAGCTCTGCTTCACAGGGAAAACCACTGTGTGAACTGGCCCTAAAATTAAATTACCTCTTTAAAAACACTCCTGCATTGGCATTTCAAGCAGGACCTCAGTGATTTACAGCATGGGCTGACATTTCACAAAAGATAATGTGGGCAATGAATTATTTGCTGGTCCAAACAAACAATTGGACATACCCACTTCTCGTGGATTTAATCTTTGCGAGGCGTTAGCTACCGAGCATGAAATACCACTTTTCAGGGGCATCTGTTGCATTTATGCAGGGTACAATTACATTAGGCAGCTTTATGACACATTGACTCAGTCGAGTGTGATGCAATGTAATACAACCAAAGTAATACGAGCTTTTAAATGCAACATGATGGCAAAAATCCATCTCAGGTCCGATCTTTCTTTCATTTCAGATGCCAACTGTCATAATTCAGGGAAAGTCAAATCCGTCTGGTTTTGCTAACGTGAGCAGCTCTATCAAAGCCAGTGGGATGTGCCTGCACCAGTGAGGAAGCAGCATGTGATCCAACAGGGGTGAAAGCATTAATTACTACACTGGTTGAGTGCACATCCCAGAAACTGGAATCCAAAAAGCCCTGAATCAGCTGCAACTCACACAGGGTTAAAAACTGGCACATTCAAAACTTACGCAAAAGGGCACGGTGTTCCTGAATCCTGGCTTTAGAGCCAAGAGTTTGCTCCTCTCCCTGTCTTTTGCCCGCAGTTGTGGACACACTGGCTTTTGCAGGGAACCCAGCTGGCATTCCCAGATCCACCGCTGCTCAAGAAGCTCCGAAGGGAAGATTTTACCAAATCATGATACACATTTCAGTGATTTCCTATAAGCAATGTCCTGTGCTTGAATGGAAATGCTCAAAGCAAACACAGATACAGGACAGGATATGAGCTTGTTTCTTTCTCCGGTCTCTCCGCATTTGTTTCTCCTCCTGTGAGGTATTTCAGCTCTGCACTTCCGCAGGACTGGACCCCGCTGTCGGGATCGGACAGTAGACAGAAATGTGTCCATTTCAATTTTGGTTCTGATCCTGGGATATTTCTAACTCTCTCCATATCCTTGATAGATAATGGTTTAATAAGTGATCTGGTTTTTATTTAAAGGGTCGGTAGTAAAACCCAGATCACATTTCTCACTTGGTGGGTTAAAAAACCGCTTACGCTCATTTCTGCAATGTAAAACGACACTATATCAAATCAAACATTTCCAGATGTGGCCAGCTTGTGGATGGAAGTGCAGGAGGAGCGAGCGCTCACAGACAAGGGTTCCCAGGTTTTTATAACAGGATTGGAACCCCACCTACTGGCAAAGATTGTTATAGTAATGTCAGGACAAGAACCCATACAGGGCTCATTCCTTGACTAGAAACTCCAGTGAGGTTTCTAAACGTGCAGGCTGATTGCCACACTCCGGAGCATCACTGCTGTCAATGTGGGCATCTCACCGCTTGGCACTTCCAAAAATCACATCCTTAAGAGTTGCTTGAGTGCCAGCTGCACCGACAGACACACAGAAAAGCACAAACATCACTTAAGAGATGACTTGTGCTTCTTACATATACATTTCCTTTAGAAAACTGCAGCTTTAGTAAAGCAATCCTGGCCTAATTTTGATACTTGAGGTCAAACCAGCTTTACCCAGCCCCTGATTAGATAGTGCTCCCAAAGGGCTGAAGCATCATATTCTTAGTAAGGCAGAGTGATGAAAGGAGTGGTATCCTTCTCTGTTATGCTACTAATGGCAGATGAAAAATTAAGACAGAAATTAGGATGGAAAAATATCATTCTAAATTCCCACACATGAATTAGACAACTCTGAAGAGTTCTTCTGTTTCACTTTGAATTCACTAAAAACCACCCCATCACTTCTTGTGTTACAGCTTTCCCATAGAACCAAAAATGAAGCTGCCCATCCCAGAGACCATGTACGCAACCTCAGGTCTTGTTAAAATAGCCCAGTAAGCAATACCAACATTTGAATTTTAACACGTTTCAAAGCCTGACAACTATAAAACAATAGAAGAAGCTCACAGAAAGCAACTCTCTAGCACTGGAAATCACGGTTTTAACATTCCCAGAGAGTACTAACATTTGCAACAATCAAGTGACAATCCCCTGAAGAAAGGTCCTGGGACAGAAGCAAGTGGAGGTGGGAGCACACTCCTGGGGAGGACTGTGCTGGTCCAATACAGGAATCTGCTGTGGGGGAGAAGACTCACCTATCCTTCCGAAAAATACCTCTTCTTCTATCACTTATATCCTTGGTACAGGCTTAAGTCTCAAAAGAAGGAGTTCCTGCAATGTTTGCCTTTAAATCCACACTGCAAAACACAAGGTAGCCAGCTCTGAACAGAGCTATGAAGTGGGACCAGCTCCCTGATAGCTTGTTCTTTTACCCTTACTCCTTATGTCACAGAGAATCTGGGTCAAAATCCACCACTGTAATGGCACAGAAAGAAGTCCAGATGCTCCCTAACGAAGAAAAGAGACTGGGCTATATGTGGTACCTGGCGTATGCATCAGAAAAGTCCAATATGAAGGGGAAAAAGTCTCTATCCTGAAAAGAGATTTTCAGGATGCAAGTCAGAGTCCTGGAAGGATTTGCCTTGATGAACTAATGAAAACAGAAGGATAAATTAAAGCATCGAGCTAACTGTTTAGTTAAGGCTGAGGAAGACGCTTTGACTGTGAGAAAGGAAACAAGACATGCACACCAGTAAAGCGTGCTGAATTCCAAGGGCTTCTCTTGCATATGGAGAAAATAACTTGGTTCAAAGTTGCATTTCCAGCATACTTGGGCACTGGCATGAAATGGCAAAGAGAGAATTGGTTACACCTGGCCAGAAAAGACTAAGCAGGTACCACCAACCACTGAGACCCTATCCAAACAGATTGCCAGCCCTGCCCTGGCCTCTGCCTCCTATCCCTGCCACCTTCTGGGAGTCCAAGCAGCTGCACTGAGCTTACACAGGGCTTTTTGAGCAGCAGCTTGCACCAGCACTGGGTTTGCTTGTCCTGCTATCTTCTGTGATCAAAGAACTCAAACAGCTGCATGTCTCAGCTCACTGGCAATAAAACCTGCAGTTGATGGGCTTTGTCCCAGCCCCAGAGCTACAGGGAAAGAGCAACCATGGATTTCAAGAGGGGGAGAAAACATATGAACACCCGAGCTGTACTTAGCCACACTCTGCCTCCTCCTAACCTGCAACCTCTTAAGTGCCACTTACTCAATTAATCCAAGCTCTTCTACTTTAACAGCAAAGCTGTAACATATTTAAACAGCTCAGAAACTCTAACCAACAAACCGTGCTGCCTATCTGATCCATCAGCTGCAGGAGTGACTGTGCATTAACTAAGAGAGCACAGGACTGGGTTAACGCTTCCACTGCCACTTTCCTGCTGCTGGCATTTTCTGCTGCACTCCTGCTAAGGCTGAAATTTCTCAGCTTTTTTTAGTAGGGTGGATCTCATCTCAGCAGGGACTGTCTTTTGGACCAGCTCCTAGAACATCCCTGCAGCAGCTATAGTAACTATTTTTATAGGCAAGTTTTATTAGGAAAGTATTCTAAATGGCCTTTGAATGCAATTTAGCAGCTGGAAATAGGGCGGTGTGCCAGCACCATGTGATCGGACAATCTGCGGAGCACCAAGTGCTACCAGAGATCATCAGTGCTCCACAGACCACGCAGGGAAACCCACGGCAGAGTACACCAGGACATTCAACAAGCCAGAAGGTGCCCTTAAGCTGCAAATGCCTGGAAGCTGAGCTATGCTCTTCCCAGAGCCCTCACTCGAAAAGGCCCTACCAGTGCTCCCTGGCACAGCAGCAGGCTTCAGCACCATGGCACAGGAGAAGTGACTCTCTCTTGACTCTGTATAGCAGATGGGCTACATTACCCAAGGAGCTGAGGATGACACCTCCACTAGATGGTTAGAAAACCCCTGAAGGATAAAGTTACCCATATTAAGTGCTGTCACAGCTCCTTGGACCACAGTGCATACCAGTTTTTAAAGGACGCATCTCTCTCCTGCTCCTGCCCCTGCCAAAGTAGAGCTTGCAACACTCAGTGGCACAGACCTGGATTTGAAAAGTGCTGAGCACACACTAGGTCCTGATGCTGTGGGCAGACTCTTCTGCATGTCTGTGGCAAGTAACCAGATTGGCATCACTGCATTCAAACAGATGACTAAGAAAGTGAAAAACAATAGCTGAAGACTCAATTCTACTCTCAAGCCATACTGGCACACTCACATGTGGTATTACTGTGGTTTAAACTCATGCAAATGAGAGTGGAAACTGGCCTCCAGTACAAGTGCATGCTGAGGGAAAAGACAGTTTTCCTTTTAGACATGACTCCAGTTGCACAGTCTGAGATTCAATTAAGTTTTCCTTTTCTGACATCTCCTCCCAAATAAAGGCTCAGTCTTTGTGCTAGGCATTTTGAAAAAGAAAACAAAATAAATTCATACGTTTGGCAGGACCTGGGCATTCCTGCTACTAAATTGTTCTGTGCTCCATGCAAAATTTCAATGTATTCGAGACGGGGAGTAGCCTCTTTGACCAGTGTCCAACTGTTTAGCACTGTTCAATGTGAGCTTTTGCCCATGTTTACATGTGAAATGGAACACAGCCATTCAACCACAAAATGTTCCCAAAGCAAACATCCAAAACCTGGCTGCTGGCAAGGTACATTGACAGAGGCTCCTGAAACCAGTCACTCACAGGATGCCAACACAACACATTACCACTGGTAGAAAGTACGCAAGGTTATTTTCTTACCTCCTGGGAAGATGCCGCTGCAAGAGACAGGAAATAGTGATTGGCAAAGCAGAAAGGAGGGGTTTTCATCTGGATGGAGAAAGAAGGTTGGTGTTATTTCAGATGTGCAGAAGAGCATGCTGTTAGCACAACAAAGCTAGCACGTGCTGCCAAAAGCATGTATGAACCACCTGAGGTAGAGTGTAGACACTATGCTAAGTCAAGACCAGCTAAGCAATACAGAAATAAAGCAACAGAGGTAAAGGCAGAGACAAAGTAACTCAAGCAGGACACAGCAGCTCCAGTCATTTGCTGGAGGGAAAGGTGAGATCAGGAGGTGATCTGGGTTCCTTCAAACAGAGGCCCACATTTTTGTGACAGCCCATACTTTTGTAATCCTGGATCATGTCACTGTAGCTCTGCGCTTATTCAGATGGATGAAAATACGTACTTGAAGTTGGCACACAACAGAAAGAACATAACAACATGCTGGTATCACCCTTTGGGACGCTATGAAAAGGGAGAATATCTACGAACTAGAGCAAAAAAATTACATCCCTGCAAAAATTGTAAGTAACAGCTCAGGACACAGCTGGGAAGGATCCTTCTTAAGGAGCACCAGCTTTAGAGTGACTTCTGGAGAGTCCGACCCCTTTGGCACAGTGCTAAGAGATCTACCCCTCTTGCATGTTCAGAACTTCTTGCAGAGGTGACTGTTCCTTGTCCTTCTGTTCCTTGGCAAACAGACAGACCCATCCCCATCTCCTCCTCTGTCACGTCCTATGAAAGCCAAGCCTGTGTCCACAGACTGGATTCATCTTCCAGCATTAGCCTGCAATGTTATTTGTACTCATCAGAACACCATGTCCCAGAGGGGCCATGTTCTCTGGTACACCTCCCATGGCAGTCATGTGCTGGCTCAGGCCGGGGAACTGGGGCACAGGGGTGACAAACTGGGCATCAGGCACTGCCCACTCCAGTCAGTGTGGGAGAGGCAGGCTTATTCCCAGTGGAAGCCTCTGCAAGCGAACACACTTGGAAGGGAAGCTGAAAAAGGAGCGTTTTCCTTGCTCTACTCCATCACAGCCTAGTGTGCTGTGTTCAAAGTGGAGTCCCTGCAAAGACAGGTTTCCTTGAACCATGTTATTAGCCCACCATTAGAGATCTGAGGGCTGGGCAGCAGCCCACCTGAGAACCCCAAGGAGAAGGAGCTTGGCACTTGGGTCCTCTCTCCAACCCTTGGGTTGGGTGTCACAGCTGTAATGCCCTTTAAAAGAGTGCCTGCTTGCATTTAAAACCATGTAACCTGTGTGCTCCTGCTTCACAAAAGGTGGTTGTGACCACTTTCTGCCACCACAAACCACATCATACTCATACCACCCACCTCTCAGCTTTCCAGCCAGCGGCAAAGCCACAAGCACACTGTCCCTCACTCTCCTTGCCACGTTCCACCTCTTGCCGTGCTTCTTTCTCATCTCAGAGCTGCAGGGTTGCTAGCTGACCAACAAATAACAAGGTTTCACCATAGTGCTTTCCCTCCTCCCGCATGTTAACACCTCTCCACCAGCTGAATGATCCCTGCACGCACCCAATTCTTGTTATTATTCTGCCTGTGCATTGACACCTTGTTGCATGAGCCGTGTTGATGGATTGCAGGCGCCCGCACTATGAAACTGGCCAACAACCCACTCACAAATTTGCTCCACTTGTTAATATTAAAATCATATGGCCAATGCCTTCTTAAATTGGTTCAGGCTTGAGGTACTGCTGCTTCACAGTAGGAAGAGTGCTGCAGCAGGCTTTCTGCAGGCCCTGCTATTTATGGTAAACACTCCACTTTGTTGAAATAACATAAAATTTTGAGATAAACCTATTCTAGCAAAGGAAACGTTAAAGTGCCACCGTTCTGGGTTATAAAATCACTTGCACTGCAGCTGCCTCCCATCATACATAGCTCAATGCACGGGACATTGAAGACCTGAGGACCACATGTTCTCTGCTTCAGTGAAATGGTAAGGAAAAGATCTGAAGTGCTCCTTCAGGTTTGATGTTCTTTGCTTTGCACAGACTAGCTAGAATACAAGGAGATGTCTTTTCTGTAGCTTTGTCTGGGTATGAGCCTGTGTAGACAGCACCGGGCAGGGTTCTGCTCTGATGTTTGCGGCAATGTAAACTCTGCCCATCCAAGACTGCAGGGAATAATGGAAACTGCAAGGGAGAGACCAGCTCAGGTTCTTGCAATGCGTTCACTCCTTACTGAACCTGGAAGGTGGATGAGAATATTTGCTGCAGTTCCTTCATCTATTAAGCAGAAGAACAAGGGAAAATCCTCTTTAAATGTTCAGTCACAAAACTTTGGGCTGAGTTTTTTAAGAGGGATTGGCTAAACAAGGAGTGAAGCTGGTTTTCACCTTTCCACACAATTTAGCTCATTCTGTGGCATTTGTCGCATGTCCTAATATGATCTCTTGGGAGTTCAGCCACCATCAAAATAAAATCAAAGCACCTTACGAGCCTTCCAACATAACACAAGATCCCAAATATTTATGACGTGCATGTGCTCTCTCCATAGATTGCTGTCTGGAACATATTTAACAGGTGGACTGGCAGCGATGCAAACAGGGCCTGGAACCCCAGCTTCACCGGTATTTGAAGAGATAAGCACCGCGCTGCGTTTCATCTGCCTGCAGTGACACAGAGGACTGGAGCTGCTCGAAAACCAACACACTTGCCAGAGAACCAGGCAGGAAACATGGTTACTGGAGGGGGCCAGAGCATCCAGCCAGACCAGAGGAATTTGCCTATATTCTGCCAACTCCTCTCATGGAACAGAAAAACAAAGGAGCATGAAACATGTCCCTGGGGGCTGGCACAGCCCTTGCAGGGATCCCTTGCCAGCCGAGGCCGTTTCCTTCCTTCACAGAGGTGGCCACCTTCTTTTTGAATTATTAAAATACACAGTTTGTTACATGGCCTGAGCAGCAGACTTTTTGCTGTTCCAGTTGTGCTCAGATGAGAGCACAGATGCAGAAACAAAGATATTAAAGAGACCATACAAAATGAGAGCATTTGTAATGCATGGCCAAGCAGACTGACTTTCATAAGCGATCCCCTCCTGCTCCCACAGTCAACTTTTGAGTTATACTGCTTAGTGAAGAAAGCAAAGGTTGGACTGCAAATAGAAATGGTGGAAAAAGCATTGTTCCAAGGCACAAACAATTCAAATGAGCAAAGGTCTAAGCATATAACCTATTGAACAGGGACCACTGCTTATGGTCTGCTATGGCTGACCCAATTATGGTTGGGAATATCAGTGAAAGAGATCAAAAAACAATGAGGTTTTCCTGGAAATCCTATTTACATGTCAAAAATAAGGAAAAATTAGGAGGAGTGTGTGATTCTGCAGCTAATAATTGCTTTGTAAAGAGAAGTTTGCATGCCACCATTATATGCTTATATAAGAACATTCCAGGGAACATGTTTTAAAGGCTGAGTGATACTGCACGCTTCAGGATATCCCGTTAAACCTTCCCAGAAAAAGCTGTGGCTTCCTCCACAGATACATACTTCAAAGCTTTGACTGAGATTCTTTCTATCCACTTTAAGATATTCAAGTTATGAGCTTATGCATTTAAGTGTTCAGAATTTCCTCCTTTGCAGGAACCAGAGCTCATTAACTCATCGAGGACTAATTCAGCTATTTGAACTCTAAATGCCAGAGAGAAGAGCAAAGGGATCATCTGAAGAGGCAGCAGACACGGGATCATTATCAGAACAAATCAGTTAAATGCTGAGAGCTGCTACCAATTGTCACAAAACAAATGCATGCATCTTCCAGGGGGATTTTCCCAGCATAACTCTATGCTTTTGCCTAGCACTGCTTGAGAAGGCCACCCCATGAGTTGCTGGTTTACGGTAGTTGAAGTGGGATTAGCCTTCATGAAAGGCTCAGGAATACTTTTTCTCAGTGAAAGTTTACAATAATATTTTAAGGACTCTCAACCAACACTCGTCCTTAAGCTTTGAAAACAGATAATGCATTTTTAATGGGATTGCACATCTGACAAGGAATCTGACTAATTCCTCTGATAGCAGACAGCTTCCTCCCCATAATTCATCTCAAAAAGATCAAAAATCAAAACACTCCCTACCATCTTTGGAATGGCCCCACCGCCTGGAAAGGATAAGATCAATTCCAGCAATCCAACAGCAAGAGAACAGAGCGACAGATACCTGACCTCCACTCAGCCTGCTCTACCAAAACAAGGGAAATAGCGAAAAGCCGTCAGGACAAGGGCCCACTGGGCTGCTGACACCGAGGCATTGCTCCACAGACACACTTGGCAGCCAGTGATGCAGCTTACCTGAGTGTTAAGTGTAGCTACCAAAATCTTCAAAGCCTTGTGAGTCAGATCATGCCCTTGCTCTGGTGAGCGAACAGTTGTGAAGCACTGGGAGGTGTCTGAATTTGAGGTGCTCTAAAAGAAAAAGCACAAGAATTCTCATTAGCTTTTTTATTACTCACCCTAATGAGGATTTTCTACTTATAATCATATGCTTTGCCATACACTAAAGCCCCTCTCCAAAGGACGACACAAAACCACATGGCTGTGCCTTTAACGCCACTTTCAGCATAATCCTTTGTAGATGATCTGCAGCACAGAACCAGCAAGGTCTGTCAAGGCATTTTTAGCATTTGTGCTGTTAAAAAACAAGAAAAAAACCCTGAGGTATTAGGGTGCACTAATCTTTAGAAAGGTTAATTTATTCATAGAGATTTTGACAGAGATGTATGGCTAGGCTGGAGTCCCAGGCACTTCTTCCCAAGGGGAACTGCTACTGCAGACACGGCTTTCCTGACACAAGAAGAGAGAGGCTTCACACACAGACCCAAGTGCATTAACTTGGGGCCTCCTGCGCATTTAGAGCACTTCTACTTGCTGTGACCAACAACTGAAGCTTCCCTGCTCCAGCCAAACTTTCAGTGCCTTTGAGAAAGCATCCCAGAGACCATGGTCCCATGTGCCCTGCAGACAGCAAAGTACTGCTCCCTCGCAGAACTAATGAGCCCCTTTCTTCTTTCAGAGGAAACACCTCCCTGCAAGCAGATTGAGACCAATGCTGCAAAACCACCTCAGAGTGGTGCAAGCTGATGCAGGCATGGGATGGACAGCACGTGATGCTGTCTCGATGAAAGAGATGTGTTCTTTCAGATCTGGCTATTCAGACAGATCATGCTTCTGTTTGACTCCCTGGAATAATGCTTTACACTTCTAGACCGCATCTTGGATACCTGTTGGCAGACCAAAGTTGAGTGAAACTACATTAATTTTTCTGGTTATTTTGCAATCTCTATTCCAACCTGCCAGAAGATGAAGCCATGGATGCTCCATGCAACCGTTTATTCCCAAAAAGAGAGGGTTTTCCCTGAGCTGTGTGTGCAAAGCACAGGGCTAGACAAGGATCTCAAACCGCCAGAACACAAACTACACCTGAATGAAGAGCTCATCTACGTTTAGGGAATCCCTCTCTGTCCTTACAATCACTCACATGCAGACTAGTTTTTCTCACTCACACTCCCTGTTTCCACCTGCATCTCTAGCCTTGCACAGGACAAGGGACCAGTTTAGCTAGTGTGAGCCAAAAGCAATCAGGCTCTGCTGACCATAGCTAGTTAGCTGCTAGTTTAGATTATTAACCTCTTGCACTTAATGAGAGTCCTGAGGCTGCTTAAGCTACACGACTAAATTTCCCTTAACCACAAACATGGAATCCTCATTAAGATGACTCTGAGACACTTTCCCAGGGAGAAATAACATGCAGAATCACCCTGCAAGCTGGATTTAGAAGCATGTTTGAAACTTCTGTAGCTCGGTTTAATTTGTCCCCAAGGAGAAGGAGGAAAGTCTGGATCAAGAAATGGATTTTTATTTGTAATTGCCAGGTGCCACCAGGCCCCGCACCACAAATACTTGTCATTATTTTCTGGGGAATTTTACTTGAGAAATGACCCATTTTGAACAGACTGTCTTATGCAAACAGCAAACGAGCTTGTCTGAAAGTAATCTGGACCCGAGGGCTAGCAGAGGAATAAAAACAAATACAGCACAAGAGGTTTTACAAAACCACAGACACCACCGGGCTCCCTGGGCTGAGGGAAGGAAACCTCTTCACGCAGCTTCCCTCTTACATGCCTGCAAGTAACATCCTCCAAGATGCACCCAAGTGATCCATGCGTCACGTTTCCCAACAACCAGCACTCGCTGGCTCAGAGGTGGAACGTGGCAGCTCCGGCAGCAAACGCTGTGCTGCGGACAGGAAGCACAATTTATTGCATTAGTTTGAAACTCCAGGAGGTGAAGGGTTTAGCAACATATGGTGATGTGTTTGCAGCTCAACTGTTGGTCTCAGCACTGCTCAGGACTTCCTTAACATCCACAAGCAATCAGGGTGCCTGTATTTACACTGGACCCCAAACATGACACAGCTTTCCTGCAGCTCTGGGTGTGCCCTCTCAGGGCAGGATCATCAGCCTGGCACATCACCTCTGTGAGGTGCTTTAATCTCCATGGGGTGTGTTCTAACACACAACAGCTTTGAAGTAACAAGTGAGCCTTTCTCCCAGGTGGGATTATACTGTAACAGAAACACCGGCTGGCTTCCCCCATTGTTCTGTCCATTGTCTGAAACATGAATCCCTGTCTCTAACCTCAAAGCACAGCAGTATTAGGTGAAATCTGAACACTGCAGGGAGGTGGAGGCATTTCTCTGAAGTAGGACTGGATCTTACCCTTGTCCTGCCAAGATAACACCCTGTGGGAAACTGTGGTTCAGAAGCTCATATCCTCTGATAGAAACAACCCACCACAACAGCTTCAGAATCAATGTCCTGGAAAGCATCAGTGTGTAATGCGTTATCCCCTGGTGTCTGAGCTACTGTGCTGGCAAAAGCTTTTCATAATGACAATCACATACCACCACCCGCACTCACACACACTGGTTTGCATTACAGAAAACATGGTACAACCCAAAGCAAATTTCTCTGTGCTGCAATTGGGTTTGGACTTATTCCAAGCAGTCACTATCTAACAATCTCCTTTACCAGGAGCTCCCACTCACTTCTCCTGTATCGATCTACTTTAATGTTGGTATCTTGTTGTAATCTTTTCTTTCCCATGGATGCAAATGCAATACCAAGAGCAGATGTGCCTCATTTATGTGTATAGCATGTTTCGGTTGTGATACATTTAAAGACCTTTCTCAGGTATCTTTGTTTGGCTTCTCTAACATGTACACAGTGGTTTTCATTACATTTATTTCGGGCAGGTTTGGTTGAAATTTGAAGGATCAAATTTCCTCTCTCCAACTGAACATTTTTTCTCAGGTTTAATAGCAAAAGGGCTATTTGTCACATACTCAACATTCACGTGAAAATGTATTTTTTCCTGTAAGAAATGGCTTTTTGACCCAAGCAGGTCTTTTTATTTTGAAATGTTATTCTGCAGCCTGTCCATAAGGAGCCTTCCACCCACAGGAACTGCACACCACACATCATGCAGCAGTGAATTCAGACAAGAGCGCACAACACAATGGCAAGTAGTAATGGACTACGCAGGTTTCATTCCTGATGGTCATCACTAGGCTCAAGTGACAAATAAATTCCTCAGGCTTCCACTTCTTCCTGAAACACAAGAGCTTTCAGGGATCAGCAAGGATCAAGACAAGCCATCAAGCACTGCCAAGGCATCTCAGCAATGGGAGCTGCTCAGCTTTCCTCCACTTCTGTGGACCACAAAGTACTGTCACCCTTACAGCCATTTCTGTCCTTATACTGCTGCCATAACGTTAACCGTTGTCACTTTAGTGTAAGTTAGCCTCTTACAGTACCGCTGTACCAGACTTTCCCTCATTTACTGGATGGCAAAAGCTATTTCATAGCGCCATTTAAAACAAGTAGTTTTCACTAGGAACGTGCAAAATCCCCTCAGTGCAGCCCAGAAACTGAGTAGCTTAATATGAAAAAAACCCCTACAAAGCAACGGAGAAAGACAAAATATGCAGGTACTGCCATATGCTCAGCAACTTCCATCTCGCTGTCAGGCTGCCGCTTCCTCCCACAGGTTACAGGTAGCAGCAGCCACTACTCACAACACTTGCATTCCACTGGACATCCCAGGGCCTGGCTCCCAGCGGGCTCTGATACGAAAGCTCTGGGACCTCCTTCGGACCTTTTTTCTTCTCAGAATAGCAGAGACAGTGCTGCTGGAGGCTCATGTCACTCTGAAGAATGATTCTGATACCTCTATGATTTTCCCAAGGTTTGCCTTTTTCTTTCTCTCTTTTTTGACATTTTACACAGGACAGATGTTGTCACCAGGGCTGCTTTTGTAAACAAGACACGGAGATGGGCTGGATTGGGTTACGTTGGTAAAATAGCTTAAAATAAATAAAAGGATGGTTGGTCTCTCTCGGATGAATTAGCCTGATTGGAACTGTCAGATTAAAAAGGCCTAAATAAACAGTTGTGCATCTACCCTTATTGGAGTTAAGGGCCCAGGACAAGTAGTAAAGATACAGAAAATGAAAGCCCAGATGAGGGAATTCATCCCTGTGCAGACAAAGCTGATATATGCATAAGCATCTCCTAAACCTCAGTCTAAAGAGGGTCTTGGATTTACAGAGACCATGGATTTGGTTCACAACACCCACTAAAAGCTGTGCAGATTCTTTTTCCCTGCTAATAAATAGTTTCACAGAAACATAAAAACATGAGTCCGGGATATCTAGAGATGAGAGAGACCATCACTGCTCCCCATAATTTCAGAGCTCCCACCCCAGGGTAAGATGGGACATCACCCCCTCAACTGTGCTTTGGATTCATTAAGTCCTTAAAAATCAAAGTTATTCCATTATCTTGACCCCTTCCATAGGATTACCTATGTCCCAGTCTATTCACAGTGCTCTTACATGGCACTTCCTCCACTTGTGGGCCATAACGGGTTCCTCACTGGCTGCTCAGAGCTGCCAACCCATTTTTGAGACCTGACAGCAGACAAACCCTGCCATGGACACAGATGAATGTCAGCAGCAGATAAGTCTTCCTGAAATGACTATGCAACATCATAAGACAAGAGACATAAGTGGAGATAACTACAGCTTTTCAGAAGGAAATGTAAAATTCGAGAGCATTACCCTCCCACTCCAACTGGTACATCTAAAAGGCTCACAGTAACTCCATCACTGTGGCGCAAGAGCAAAGCACTGATAATGACAGACCCTGGCCCTGCTTACACTAGCACCTTTTTTACGTTTGCCACCTTGAGCTGTTCAGAATGAAATTAATGAAGTTTTCACTCTGTCTCAGACCATTTTTCCCCCAAAAAAATCATCTAAAATAGCTCATCAGTGCATTAGTTGGTTTGTACATTAATAAAATGTAAATAAAAGCATATTGTTTTCCCATGCTAAATATCATCTATAAATGGCATGGTCAAAAACATCCAAGAGGATTAGATTTCGAGTTATTAGAGATCACTGGATACTGTGACTCTCTCCCAGTTAACAGCTATGAATGCAGCACAGAAACAGAGGCACCTACACAAAGAATTTGGCCAACAGCAAACATATATTATTGTAAAGTTGTCCAGAAAATAGATGCTGTTCAGACCAGAAATTACCTTAAATGACTGTTGAGTTGACTGAGCTACAATATTTTAAGGATCATAAAAATAAATATAGTTGTCCAAACAGTGCAATGCAGTGTATTGCCAAGTCAAACAGCACGGCATGAAGGGGTGCTTACCCTGCGTAGCACTGGGCTGCCTGTAAACTACAAGAACGGGGATGAAGTGACTCTTTGTTCGGTCTGTGTGTTTAAAACTTGACGAGTGCTCCGTGGTATCAATCATGCCTGTCAGACAGCACAAGTGCAGATCTGTTACACTTAAAGGGTTGTCAAACGAGACATGATTTAATTTGTCATTTCTCTCTCCCGCTCGCCGTGCAGCGTGCACGTGCTCTTCATTACTCTTCATCATCAGGAAAATGAATACATTTTTTGTATCATTTTTTCTGCTCCAAGAGGGTGGAGGGATGGTTGTTTACCAATGACCCAGCACTTGTGAAGAGATCATAAGCAGCTGTTCCCTACATGCCCTCACGATCCGAGAATTTAACTGAAGCCGTGGGAGGAGTGGGATTGGAGAAGGGGCTATTGGGTCCATTTTTTCAATAGACAAAGGCCCCAGCCCCACAGAGCTCTGTAACAGGGCTGCAGGAACAGGCTCTGGAGCTTGCCCTGCGTTCTGCTCTTCATTGAGCTCTCCTCTTCAAGCCTCTCTACAAGACAAGGTATCTTCGCATGATAGGTTTGGAAGCACGACTGTCAGAGCTTTGCTCACTGCAAGACTTTATAAAGATTTAAGTTTAAAACTTTCTGATCTCTGTAATTCTGAGCATGGTTTATTTTATTCCTGGGAGCAGCTTTACCTCTGTCATACTCCAGGAAGTAAAACATATATTCAAAGTATCAGAAAGTTGTGCAAAAAGACTAACTCACTTGTTTCACAGTGCATATGGGATCTCTTCCATTTAAGATAAAGAATGAATGACAAAGAAGAAAGGAAACAGTACAAGGAGAAACACATTACAAGAGGAGGAAGAGAAATATTACCTACTGCTAAGTACACTTTTCAAATTGGTGGGAAACCTAAGGAGCTTTTGGATACCCATGGATGCAGTTACTGTTTTCCTCTCAAAACCAAATCTAAACTAATAGAAACATTCTTAACTCTGGGCAGAATTCCAAATGCTTCCTGACCCAGGTAAATCCCTGCTCTTATCAGGACCTGATGTCCCAGAACTGTCCGAGGATGCCACACTTTGTTATGTATTAAGCCAATGCTTTTGCAGTACAAAGCTTGTTTTATCTGAAGCTGAGAACCTTCAGAACAGCCCTTGGCAGAACCATGGCTGTGCAGGCACATGTCAGGCACTTCACAGAGAGTGGAGTCTCCCCTATTTATAGATGAGAAAAGCAGAACATCTCTAGAATGCATGAATGTCACAGGTCACTTATCCAGTCTCTAAGATGAACTAAACCCTGGAACAACACTGCCAAGCAGAGCAAATACATGCACTTCAA
Organism: Psilopsiagon aymara; assembly: GCA_024733675.1. Classification (NCBI taxonomy): domain Eukaryota; kingdom Metazoa; phylum Chordata; class Aves; order Psittaciformes; family Psittacidae; genus Psilopsiagon; species Psilopsiagon aymara. The sequence continues at coordinate 45,118 of JANRGW010042355.1, forward strand.
ACAAACCCCTGATCCTGTGTCACCAGCCCTTGTCTAAGCTTGGGACAGCAGCAATTCAGGTGACAGCAAGCTGTACCTTTCTATTCACATTTCATCCCTCACGAGAAGTTGGACAGCAAGCCTAAAAAGCAGGTCTTTTCACTTGTAATGACACCTCTCTTTCTCTGCCATAAACAACCTGTCTGCCTTCTGCAAACACGTTCCTCATGCAGCCGGGCCTAGGCCAGATCAAAAGTAGATGTCATGAGAAACTCCTTCCAAAGACAACAATGACAGTCCTGTCTCACACGAAGGAGAGTCCAAACTGAAGTCTTACTTATTCTGACGTTTCCTATGGAAAGCTTTTACAGGTCCCCTGATGAAAGCGCGCTTGAATTGAGTCCAGCACTAAACTGACAAATCTCTGCTATGCTCCATCATTGTGTATCAGCAGGGTCATTGTCTGAAATGCTTCTAAAATAAGAACCTACTGATACACCATTGGAAATTATGAAGTAGCAGCTGTCAACGTATTTCACCCGGTGATCCTCAGGTAGTGGGATCCAATCCACAAAGCAGGAGATGCCACCCATCATTTAATTCAGGACTGAGGGACAGAAGTTGCAGGAGGAGGAGCAGAGTGAGTCACCTGCACCTTACAGAATGACCCACTGACCCCCACTTTGAGTATCTGGAAGCTTTAAAGGTTACTCTTGGCAATGAGTACTATCAGGACAGAAACACTTGCAAAGGCTTAGGGTCAAGATCAGAACTTTTAGGACGGAAAGACGCCTTTTCCAATCCTGAGAAAGGGCACCCAAGTGGAAGAGCCTGAGCAGAATACGATATGTAGTTTGGCTAAAGCAAAGAAGTGGAGTAAGGAGGAGGTAAAACACATGCAGAACAAAAGCATAGGTACCACATCAGAAAGGAACAGCACAAATACTGAGCTTCATTCCAGATTTTCAAACCCAGAACTAAAAAACCCCAAAATTCAAAATTCAACATCTCGAAACATATTCCACTTGAAAACCCAGTCAGAATCCTGGACCTTGAAGGATGGGAATAGGAGCAAGATGAAGAGCTGCCTTACTGGATAGTAATGCTGCTGTTCTTACTTTCATCCTGTCTTACTTGAGGCATAGATATTTTTCTGCCACAGCCCTTTGAGCACTATCACAATGTCATCTCAGATGGCTTTCCAGACTGTATTTTAAGGACTTAGTACTGTCCTTCTAGAGGACTAAGGGAGAGCAGGGAAACCCAAGCACGCTGCTAACACCTGCAAACCCCCCAAACAGCAGGGAATTCATTGGTAACTGTTACAAGTGAAGTATCATCAATCCATAGAGGAATACAAAAAACAGATACAAGGGCAAACCACTCAGCTGTAGCCTTAAATTTGGCCCAAAGCCACTTTCCAAGCATGCCACCTGCATGAGACCAGATACATGACTCCACTAACGAACAACCTAATGGAGCATTTCAGCACTGGTATTCCTTGAGGAGCCAACAGCAGCAGTGGAGAACCAAGAGGACAGTGGGCCTCAAATACATGCTGGATGGTCTTTCTGAACCGAGTCCCAAATCCTGCTTTACCTATTAATGTGAATAGCTCCATTGAATTCAATTTGAGTGCTTATGGGAACATGGACAGAAAACTTTGGATCTACTTTGGTAAACTAAACTCCAGAAACGGTCTGAGTATACCATAACAAAGCCCCTAAAGCCAGCAAGCATCATGAAAGGAGCTCATTTCGTTACTCTATCAATTTATAAGCACAAAGAGTTATCTGACTAAAATATGGGTATTGCCTATTTGAAATACTGTACCTCAAACTTACAAAATGTCACCAATAGGCATCCCTTAAGGAAGCAGGCAGCATGCTGCCTTTGGATGCCCCAACTATAAATCAAGAGATTTCCTGAAGTCTGCCTGGAATAGTGGAGAGTAGCCAAAACTACATGAAGTGCTATTTGTGTGCTATTAGTTGTGAGGGGGGAGGGGGAGGAGTGTGGGAAGGAAAAAGGGGAAGAAGGAAAACCACTTTCTTAATAGTTCCTAGAATGTTTGGAAAACATTCATTCATAGCATCCATTTATCAGGCTTCCATGTAATAACTTCAGGCCAAAAAAAGAACAGAAAAAAAGCCTGAAGGGAGGTAGGTGGGAAAGGAAATCAGGGATACTACATTTTAACAGGGAAAAACTGGAATGCTGTCAGTGTTTCCATTTAAAAGAAATACAGCAATTAGAAAGCAATGCTTGTGTCCAGGTGCCGTTCAGAGGTAGCAGATGATGTCGATTTGTTCTGCTCAGTGGTTTTGTATCTGAACAACAGTCCAGTCTTTGAACTTTTCAGATTTGAGATGCAGTCAACTGCAGCCTCCCACCTCCAGATGCATTCGTATCCACGGAAAAAATGTCCATGGTGCTGTTCTGATAGCCGGGAAAACCCAGCAGACACGAAGGCCAGGTCCTGCGGAACAGCAAAGCCCGGGATCCTCAGACATCTCCAAGATGTAGCTGGAGCATTCCACATTCTGTGCTGAGAGCATCACTCTAAGAAAGTGATGCTAGGACACGCTGCTATGATGTGTGCAATAAACAGGGGGTATATATGAAAGAAAGCAAACAGTGTTCACATTATCCAAACTCCAGCTCTGCAGTTTGTTCTCGCCACACCCAACAATCGCAGTCACCCAGCAGCCGGGTGAGATCTCACTGGAAGCATTTCCATTTCCTTATGTGAACACTGGAAAGGTCCTAAGCAACTAGCCCCCAGGATCCATTTTCATTGTGAACTTGAAAAATGCAGCAGGAACCATGAAACTGAAGTGAAACAACGTGTGTGCGCAAGGCCAAAGGCTACCAGAGCATCAGTGTTTCCACGAGCCGCCTCCCCTGCTGAGCACTGATATTAGCTTCAATGCAGAACATGCTGGATCAACTGTCAGCTGCAAGGAAGACAGATCTCAGTGCGAGCAGAACACAAAGTCTTCTTCTTGTGCTCCAGCAGATCCTGTTTGTGGCTGTCTTTTGATGTTTCCAGCTGAGAGAACGCTTTCAATACAACAACCGAAGAACCCCTCTTTGGGAATCCCCATTGGTGCCGTGGTTTTGATTAGTGCTAATGTTTTTCCGGCTGGCTGTGAAAATGCATTTAACTATAATTGACCAGGCACTGTAATTCCAAAACTTTATGAAACAAAAATCCAGACAGTGACAATCTGATACAGAAATCTGGCAAAGGATGATGCATCTTGCCCCTCAGAGACAAGTTTAATGGAATAAAAATATTGATCTAATATAGAAAGACTGGATATACATTTTCCTATAGCTCTCAGTATTATCAAGGGGGTATGGGAGAAAAGTCTTAACATGGAAACCTATTCATATTTGGAATAGTTTCCTCTTAAAGGAAATGGTGTAACTGTAATTTCAGTGCTCACTGTACCAACAACCAGACAAAGCACTGAGGGCCACACCACAGAGAAACCTCGCACAGGGCTGACGACACAAGCCCATCTTCCCAACTATTAAGGCCCAATTCCATTATTTCCTCTTTCACTGAAGCTGGAAGCAGGGGGGAGAGAAGCAGGAGGAGGAAAGCAACAGAATTTCCTCACTAGGACCACAATTACTGTATTCAGCCAGGCAGAAATGGACTAAAATACTGTCTGCCATTTCCTGAAGAGCTCCTTTTTATGGTAGCCATAAGGAAGCCATGTGTTTGCTCTACCCAATCTCAGAACAGGAAAACACAAGCCCAGTTGATTCTCATACTGCAAATATCACAGAGTACATTCAGATAATGCATTAAATTGGATCTTCTTGTTGAGAAAACCAAATCTGTCAAGAGAATGGACTTGTAAATTTGGGAAGTGAGCAGCTCTGCTGTATGGTGGTAACAATGACACCATCAACTTGGTCCTAGAAGTTGAGACTAAACTGAAAGAGGATCACAGAGATAGAAGTGCACTGACCAGCTGGCACCGGGCAACTGTCCACAGCTCTCCCTCCTGTTTCACTTCTTTAACTACAGCACAAACCATGGATGATTTCTCCCTCTTCAGGTTTTGAAAGGGAAAGGGGGGGGGGGGGGGGGGGGAACCTGAAAAAAAAAGGAACAACCCAAAAGAACACTGCGGATAAAGAAAAAAAATCGCAGCATCGAATCAATTAATGCGAGTTCTTCCTAACTTCCATGCGAGCTTTGCCTTCAATTAGCATGATCTCACTGAACCCTCTTGTGTAGGCCTGGAGCAAAAGCAATGGAAACTTTCTCCCTTCTTGTTTTAATCTTTCACCAAGTCCTGACTTTCGCCTCCAGCCCGTCTAATTGAAACTAATCTTCGCGGGCGAGGCCTGTCTCTTTCCCTTAATCCCTCTCTAAGGAAGCTCACATGGTCCCAATTACAGCCACACCGGCCCCTTTTATTCCCCTCCTCGTCTCCTTCTGCCAGTTTCATTTTTTGAAAGTTTGCATTATTAACTCCATGCTTGCGAGTTCCTGTCTGTCACGGGGGCCTCGAGATGTTATCACTGGTTGCCGATGTATAAGGTTACCATGAAAGCATTTTATGGATTACATTTTGCAAAAAGGCGATAGAGGGCATGATAGCCAGCACAGTGGCGAGCTTTATAGGAGTTCAGATCTGCAATAAATGAGGGGCCAAGGAAGTGTTTATCTTGGACTCAAGTGTATACCTGCTTAGCTATCTGGAGGCAGAGACAATAACAGCTATGAAGGGATCGCTAACATTTACTACAAGGGTTTCACAGAGATGCTTAAGAGATGGGCTGCTACCCTGGGAGGAAGGCAGGCCACAGAGACACAGCCACAGAGCCCAGCTGAAGAATGTGTTTAACATTACAGAGTTAATGAGGTTATATGAAGGCAAAGACAGCACTAGCTGGTTCCCAAGCTGGCTCCTAATCCCAAGTCAAAGCCTGGCCCACTGATACTCAAGCTCAACAATTTAGTAAAAATAGACAATTTTCTTTCGCTTCCTTCTTCTTTTATATACTTCCTTCTCATAACTTACTGAGTCCCAGGCAATAGCTTCTGTGTTCCTCCAGTACCATGATTTATTGCTTGCTTATACAGTTTCTGGTTCAAAGCTAGGTGCATAAATCAATCACAGTGGTTGTTCCCCTGAATACATTCATTTGAAGTTCTCTGTTGTAGCCAGGAGAAAGGCTGCTCAGCACCACCACAGAGACCTTTCCATCCCCAAAGTTCACTCTGGATTTCTCTGAGCACTAACACACACATCCCTGATCAACCCTCACAACCTCATTTTCCTTTTTACACAGAACAGTATGATGCACGAGAAGAGTCCTCCTCCCTTGCACTGGCAGTGTAGGTGGCATCAGCACTGCCCTAGCTGATGCCCTGCAAATGAAGAGAAGATATATGAGGCATATTCCACTGCCTAAATAAAGCAGTATTTCCTCATACTGTTTTATTTTTTCCTTCGGAGAGAAAGGAAAAGTGAAGAATTACATGTGGCAGATGCAAATACCTTTTCAAGGGGAAGTTCCACCACAGCTTTAGCACCCAGCTCAGCCTGTACATGCCCCTGAGCAGCTCAGAGCTAAAAAAGAGGCTCCTCTTCCTTGTTCTCAGCCACCCAGTGAGGATACCTAAATGACATGGTACCTTACGTTGTCCTAGAACGGGAGAACATGGCCGAATTCCAGATTTTAGCTCTATAGATGAGGTTATTCTTTTAATTCACAAGAAAAGCTCAAACTTGGAAAACCTTGATCCAATGCGATGTGCTAAAAACTGAGAACCAGACATTCCTCAAGGAAATACTTGAAAATATCTTACCACTTCTGTCAAAGCATCTTTTCTGCATTCAAAGCATTTAATAATTTTTTAAGTGTCTTTACTTCACTAAAGTTTAAAAGCAAAAAGTCATTTCAACCAGAAAGATAATGGCATTTTTTTAAATGTCAACCACCATATTTTGACAAACTCAAAGCATTTTTCCAATACACAATCCAAGTCAAGAATTCCTCAGAAACCTTTCCCACAAGGAAAACTGGCATTTTTAGGAAAAAATAATAACTTGCACATCTGGATAATGAATTCTTGGCCATCACTAACTCATGAACCATAGTCTAGTTAGCAGCACTTCCACCTGCACATCTGTAGCAGACTCATAGCTAGATCCTCAAGGAAATCAGCCACAGAGTAGACACTACTGCTATTTCAGTTACTCTTGCGTGAAGCCTGCTCACACTTTGGCTTTAAGTGCTCCTAATCTTCCTTTATAATGGAAATCCAATACGTGCTTCTCTCCAGTGGTTTTTTCAGTATGGAAATCTTCATGACTCATTTGTTATTATTTCAGTGTCTTTCATAAGACACTTCTAATAAATCCCTGTAAAATCTCAACTTTCAGCAACAAAAACGTTTCTGCCTCCTACAGTTGAGTGTCAAGCTTGAAAATCCCTCCCCAAGTTTAGTTGGCAACACAATGAACTCACTGAGCTTGGTTTGAGTCCGGCTGCTGAAGGCACTGAGGTAGAGTAGCCTGCTCCAGTATGTTTAAAGGTTTTACTACTAATACAGGTTTTGGAGAAAAATGCATCAATACACACTTACATATGTATGCATGCATTGATCCTTGCTGTATCTTTGGTTTGTTCTGGGAGATTATCTGGTCTTTAAATAGGTTCATGCTCACCTTCTCTCTGGCCTAGAAAGCATAGTCAGCAAGAAACATCACACTGCAACCTCTGCTTTGCTGCAGGATTCTCACATGTGAGCTGAGAAGTAAAAACTCATAGCACAACATCATACTTTTTATGGCACAGCAAGAATAGGTCATTCTTTTCCTTTCCCTGTGATATTTATGAGGACTTACAGAATGATTAACTGAGGGGGATGGTGGAAATGAATCCTTCTAAACAGTGAAGCTTTGGATTCTCCAACCAAACGAATGGCTTTTGTTCCAGATTTATGATCCTCTCACAGCCTGGCTGTGATGAATAATGACCTATCTTCACACTATAAAAGAATTTATTATGACTATTTATCACTAAAGTAACGTAAGATTTGAAGAGGTACTGAATAATGCTAGGAGAGCAGCCACCACTGTCCTACCTGTCAAGTAGCCCAAAAACTGTATAAAGTATATAAAGTGGGGCTAACAAAGGAGGGTGTCTGCTTCCAAGTACATGCTCAGAGGAGAAAGTATTGTGGAGAGCATTTGGCTGGGTAGGAGAAAGTCCAGAGTCCAAGTACATGTATGTACATGGGGAACACCTCCAAGGGAAGGAGAGACAGAAAACACAGGTATGTACACACACACATATTTGATTTTCCCTCTTTTTTTCCCAGGCTTAATGATGGGGAGTGAAATAGATCTACAAGATTATACCTGAAGTACGTAAGGCTAACAAGGCTAGTTCAAAAGGAGACTGAACCCCTGTAATGGCTGAATAAGAGAGACCCTAGAGATGTTGCCCACAGCAGAAACAACCTTTGAAAACAGAAATAGTGACACTGAGTGAATAAGGAGTACTCCAGATGTGAGGGATGCTGCCTGAAGGTGTCCTAGGAGCATATAACACTCGTCATGCCACTAACCCAGAATTCTTGAGTTATCAGTTGTAAAACTATCAGAATTGCAGCTGCCTTCGAGACTTTTCAGGTTGGCAACCCAGCCTGAGTCCAGCACACAAGATGAGAAACCACAGCCCCCTCGCTAGCTGTGGACCAGGCATTAACACCTTGATCTCAGTACCAGCTATCAGAAAGCATCAGAGAGGAGTTTCAGAACCTGCTCCATCATGAGTTAACTGCTGAAAACACTGCTCCTGAAGGAAACACAGTCCAGCAGAGCAAGTCACTGCTTACAGACTACAGCCCCTCCTGTGAGATGAGCTCCCCGCTGTGCGGTGGGTTATATTCTGATGGCAGGTCTACCCGTGCAATCAGGAGCAGCAATGGACTGCCTCCAGAGTCCCGGTGCGTAAGCACGATGCGGCCGCTCTGCTTTTGAAGCGGGCTGTCAGTAACTGTCATCTTTTATTTTGCTTCCGAAAGACAAATATGGCAACACACATATTGTGAGCAGGCCAGAAGTATTATAAGTGTATTTTACTGAGAGCAATGTTGATTTGGATTTAGCCTAACACTGCTTGTAAAACTGAATTACACTGAATTTGCTCTAAACAGCTGTGACGTTTGGATCTTGACACACACACACAGAGTCTGCTGGCTATAGTAAAACTGCAATTGATGCTCAGTGGAAAGGCAGCTCCTTTCAAAAGCACAGGAAGTCTCTATCCACGCTATCCAGGCCTCAGGAACCAGTGAAGTAACTGAGAAGTGAGAATTCTAGGAGAGTCTGGCTTCGAGATAGCTGTAGATAATCCAATTCTAGGTCAATCAGAGACAGGGAGCAGAACCTCCATGGCTCCCTGGAACCTCATTCAGTCTCTGGCCAACAGACCCCATGACCAACACATAACATTCAGTTTTGTAACACTACCATTCCCCCGACACATGAACTCAACAGTGATGGCCCACAGGCTTAAAGCACCATACAAATTCGAGGCAATAAGCCTGCCTGAGGGTGCTAAGCCCAAAGACAGTGACCACCACTGAAGCAAACACAGTAGCTGGAATTTAAAGAGGAACTCAGCAGCATTGGAATAGACTCAAAGATCTGACACCCCCAGAGAGGCATCCTCTGACTGAAGAGCTTATACATTTTCCAATAAAGTGGGACAGAGCAGGACTCCAAAGTCAGACACAAAACACAACAGTGTTTGCATCACACCTCTCTGCAACACTGTCACAGAGCACCAGACAATTCTGACTTAGTTACTGGTAGGGAAATTCTTACTTGAGAGAGGGGAAAACTGTTCCCTTCCTCAATGGCAGGACAGCCATGAGAAACAGACCCATGTCTTTCCTAGTACTCCAGGTCAAGAAGTTTACTTCCTCCCTCCACAGAGCACTCTGTCACAGAAGCAAGGATGGTTTATGCTTTAAGGGCTCAGTTCAAAGACTGTTGATGCCTCATGACATTCTGATGGAGTTAAGACCAGGTCTAACACCTCTGAGGCAGTGGTTCCTCACTTTCCACAATGTATTTCTGTTCCACGATCCAAAGAGTTCCCGGAAACTTCACAGGGTCAAGCCCTGGGCTGAGCCAGTCTACTTTCAGGCTGGGGCCCAGGTCTGCCAGCTCTGGGCTTCCTTGGTTGCAGTGTCTCAGCTGTTCCCACTAAGCTGCTGCCTTGACCTCCGATACCTTTCACTTTTCCTTCAGGAAAAGAGGCCTAGTAACTTGGCAGAGCCCAGCTGTGGCAGCCAGGTCTACTTTAGCCATGTAGGTGGAAGAGAAGGGCCACTAATAAAACAATGATGGCTTCTGTGTTCCCAGAACACAATCTCAAACCCAAGACACCAATGCCAGGCTCCAAGTTCCCTAACCCCATCTGTAGCAATCATTAAATAAACTCTTAACAGTGTCTTCTGTAGCTTTTAATAGACTAGAGTACTTATACTGTCAGCTTTTACTGGGCAAGATGTAATTTTCCAATAAACACAACCTCTTCCAAAAAGCAGCACTTTCTGAACTTTTTCCAGAATCCAAAGGTTTTGGCTGCAGCTGCAGCAATGGGAATCAAATTATAAAAACAAAATCCCTCCTTTCACTCCATGCTTTCAAATGTTTTTCCAGGGCTGAAATGAGAGGCGCACTCACTATTTGTTTCTGCTTCTGTTGGCTTTTAAAAGCACAAGAGGGTAAAGGAGTTGGATGGCTGTAACTTTCACAGCTTGCTTATGTACACAGTGCCATAACCTTTGTGTCTTGCTGTGAGCAGCTGCACTGCAATTGTATTAGTCTGACTGACTGTAAACTGTGTGGTAATATGTAAAACATATTGTGAGTGATGATGACTAATTGGAGAACATCTTGTGAGACACTCTAAACGTGTGTAAAATGTCATCCAGCTGTAAGCTGTGTTCCGGCCCGACTGGCTCTGTATCACTTATCAGGGCTTCAGGGCTCACAAGCAACTTTGCAGATGAATGGCATACAAAGCAATAGCCCTTGTTTCAACCCCCTCCTCCTTCAGTAACTGATAATTGATCAGCAAAACTACAGTATCAAGTTCTGGTTTCCTAGTCCAGGGGAGCCTGTTTGTCAGTGAGGAGCTTGGCCAAATCAGCTTCCCTTTCAAAAACACCAAACCAAGTACCAGCACTGAAACAAATCCTAAAAAATACCCCATCATGTTCTAAAATCTCCTCCCTGTTTCCAGTGCTCTCACAGAGGAGCTAACCCCTACTAGCAAACTGTCCTACTGCCATCAGCATTACTACAAATGCCAGAGACACAGGGTAATAGCATCTGACTCAAAAGCCAGCAGATCTTACCTCCAAGTGAGAAGCTACCCATTGGAAGGAGGGTGTTAGCTGCCTATTACGGGAATCAAGACTTGCACTGGATCAAATACTAAGTTTGCTCTACTGTCAAACCATTTTCCAGTCATGCTGGTCTCCCTAAAACATTCTCTTCCAACTCACATGGCAGGGAAGGGATTCCCCACCTCCAAAGGCAATTCAGTACTTATCTGAAAGAGCTTTTCTTTGTAGAGATACAGCCAAGTAAATTTTACAGGGGATTTCCAGTGAAATCTCTAAGATTTCTTTGGAATTACAGATCTCATACACGAAGGACTAAGTGGTATATAGCAGTGAAATGTATCTTTTAATGGACATAGAAAGCAGAATGGCGTTTTCTTAAATGCCACTATGCAAAATACTCCAGAAGCAAAGATGATCTTACACTTAAAAATAAGAGATTAACTAGACCAGCCCAGAAAAACTATGCCAGTTTAAATAAGGAGCATGCTTTTTAAAAACATAGCCATCCTATTGCAGTAATATTACTACGGGCTATGTGAGCAGCAACTGCCACGCAACACATCCACGACTAGAGTACTTAGTAGATAAATATAACAAATTATGATCATTAAACAGCTTTAGTCTAGAGAACCCCTACAGCTGAAGTCATGTAGGAGTCCATAAGAAATGGTAAGTCCTCATTAAAATGAAGCAATCTGTGTGTAAAGGAGCCTCCTTGGGATTATACAGTCATGTCTCCAGACAGTGACACTGCAGATGGCCTGGGCCTTCACAGCATAACATGCATTTAAAAACCTTCAGCAAAAGATCCCCAACAATGTCTCCCATTGTTCACTGTAGCTCAAACTGGACCAAAACAATAGGTTGGTTGTAGTCCCAATAAGCTGGAACATAGCTGCTATCTGGCACTCAGGCAAAGGGAGGTTTCCTAAGGGTAAAAGTAAGTCTGTCCTCCTTGGTGCTGAAAACCCTTTCATTTGCGCTGATATTCAAGGCTCTAATTTAAACAGGGACCATCTCTTTCTGAATACGTCTGACTGGCAGCATGGGATAGAATTTCAGCTTTATGGTCGAGCTTGTCCATTATGCATTTGAACAATGCCAAGGTGATGCTAATAAACCTTGCCACGATCACTGCTCCCCAGGGCCCAGCACCAGCTCCTCCAAAAAGCCACGGAGCTTTTGGAGATGACCAATAATTAGCAGTGGAGTTTGGCTTCCTGCACCAGGCCACGGACAGAGGCAGGACCCAAGGGAGCCTTTGCAGGAGCTTCACCAGTTGCTGGCTCAGCCCTCAGCGTGCCTCAGGTGGAACACACAGCACTGAGCACAGCAGCCTGCCAGTGACCTGGTGTTCACCTCCATCGCTGGTGCTTTAACAGAGCCGTTTTGTTCCTCTCTGTAGTGGAGGGTGTCCAAACAGCAAATGTTCAGTGAGGGCAGGAAGAGCGTTTGAAGCAAATTCTTGCAGAAATAAATGTGAATTTACTTAACTTACCATGTCTCCTGCTTTTCCCCTCAGCCCCCCTTTTCCTTCCTACTGCTGTTCCTCAATAGCATCCCTCTACTTTCCAAGTCATCCTTCACACTCACCACTGTGTACCTCTCTCCCTTTTGCCACCCACTGCCTGTTTCTTTATTTTCTTTTTCTAATTTCTTTCCCTTCCCTCCATCTCAGCACTGACTTCTTTCCAGGTGAGAATATTTTACTCAGTGATTCTATTAAAAAAAAAACATTGTAAAGGAACTAATTCTTGCTGCTTTTAGCTCCTCAGAACACACTCATGTAAAACAGTCAAGCAAAAAGCCTGGGGCACCCGCAGAATCAAACCTGCACAGAAATATCTGTTTCCTGTGTTCTTGCCTCTAAGTGGACCTGAGGTTTTATGGCTTTGTCAGCACACAGCTTTTGTCATGAGTTTCAGCATCTGCATGTCTGTGTTTCCACGCTGACTGAGTTTTCCTTTACAGCAAGTTTCTTCCTCTCAAGTTATGGACCACGGCGCAAACACTAGAAACATAAAGTTTCAAAATCCAATAGTTAGAACAGTAACTTTCAACAAGAACCCTGCTTTTTAAGCCAACCTCATAATTTTGGGGCAAAATCCATTTTTTTAAGGCTCCCCTGTGGATAATTATACTAATGTTTGACACTCCAATACTACAGAATACCAGAGCCAGATAGCCACATTTCCTAGACACAGAGAGTTACGTTCCTTGCTTGCAACCTGCCAAAACAATTCCCAGCACTGAAGTTTGCTCTGTGTGGTAGCAACACCAGGTGCCTTTGCTACCCACTGAGCGCCTGGGAAGAGTTAAATCCTCTCCCAGTTAAGATCACAGAGCTCTTTGGCAGGGCAGCTACATTCAGAATAATATGCAGGTTGCCATTAAATATGTTATACTAATAGTTGGTATTAAAATTTAATAAAGTGATTACAGAGAAGAAAAATTGTACTTCAGATTAGGAAGGTATTAAAGAGTTTGGAAAAAAACCTTTATTTTCAATGAAGCATTTATCAGGTAGTTCATAGGACATGGTTTATTCTTCATAGCACTTTGGCAGGATGTTCGGAACCAGGCAGCCTCCCCATTAGTAAGAACATGAGATTCAGCAACATCTTTACTTCTGTTCGTCTCAGCAGTATGGACTGGAATTATGTTTCCAAACCTAAAAAAGGAACTCAATTCAAAGGGCCCAGACACCCATTCCTGCAGGGTAGTAACTATCAGTCAAGTACAGGGAGTCTACTGACTGGGGATTCTCTTTAACTGAACCATCAATTCAGATACTGATAAAGACAAACAAAATATCCCAACACCCGGCTTTTGGCAAATCCTCTGCAAACCCCAGACAAGCCAGGGCTCAGCTGGAATCCAGAGTCACAGCCCACGGGCCTCCATGGGGATTTGCATGGTGTCCAGTTCTCCTCCAGACTACCTGGAAGGCTTCATATTTTCCAAAGGGAGGAAAATGGCTGCGCTGGGACAGCATTGGAACCATTGATCCCAGAGGCCCAGATTCTCCAGCAGCAGAAGGAAACAAAGAAGCTAGTGTTTTGTGGGAATGAGATGGAAGAAAAATAATTTTGGCTGCACTAGCACTTTCCAGTGAAAACTCTTTTTGTCAGAAAATTCCCAACTAAGTCTCCTGATGGGAAATATATAAATATCTTGTCCCATTGCTCTGAATCATCCCGACTGCCCTGTCCTGACCCAAGACACAGAGGATCAAGAAGTATTACAGGGCAGTTCTTTCCCTTGACTGTCTCATGGAATCAGCAGTCTGTAGAAGCAGCTCTTTTCAAGCAAAGCGAGTCACAAAACCATTTCTTAGAAACATTTCAGTAGCAGAAGAGAAAAATTCCAATTTTCTTTTGAAATTACTTCTTCAGCTTTGTATTAAGCAACATGAAGACATAAAGATGAAACAGGAACAAAACAGATTTTTAGTGTAACAGGATCACAGAAGCACAGACATCTACAGATGGAGGCAAAATAGATTTTGTTTCATGGAAAGTTTTCACTGCCTTTTTCTCTACCCTGTTTTCAAACAGGATCCTGAAGTGACATGTCCAAGCCCTGCTCTGGCTTCCTTATACACACAGCTATTTATAAAGGGTAGAAAATAAGGTTTAGAGTTAATTGTCAATAGCTGCCTTGCTGCCTTAACTTGTTTCCTTCAGGTGCACCTTGAAGACATATCAAACACACACAGAGCCAGCAGAGAGCCTGAATAAGCTGGTGTCTCTGGACTTTCATTAGCAGAAAAGCCACAGTTAATTTCCTAAAGAAAAAAAGGAAATTGAAGGGTTGGTTTTAATCTTGTCCCGGTCTGAGTGAATCCAAGAGCTGGAGCAAATGGTATCCCCGTAAATCTAACAGCAGCCACAGTGAAACATTATCCCGGGCCTTTTTTAGGAAGTACTTAGTGTAAGAAGTAGCAGAAATGGTTAGTGGAAACAGACCCCTGCCTCAGTGCTGCAGCCATTCCTTGATGCTGTGACCCTACCAGATGTGTCCGTTTCAGAGGCAGCACCAGAGCCAGATAAGGACCCTCACCATGGAATTAATCAGTTCCCATTTTCTTAACCCCTCACGTGCCTGTGCAGTGCCTAAATATTCCTGAGGCTTATTCAGGACTGAGAAAGATGTGTTCAAACCTTACCTGCTCCCTGCAGCCCCAGTGAGAGAACAGAAATCCAACCAAGCCAGGAGATGCTGGCAGCTCTGTAAGGCACCCTTGGAGCCAGGGCCCAGAAAGACTCACCCATGAGCTTAAGGCTGATGCTTGGAACCCAAAGGCTTCATAATAACAAGAGGAAAGCCACTGCCTTGGCCTGCACTTTCCACGAACAATACATCTGCAAAGCAAATATGCCAGCAGTACCCCAGGTCCCCACTCTGACTGCAACTTCACACCCTCTCTCTGTGTACTTGTCTTTAGACATGCTTTATTTCTCACACAGCATCAAGAATAATTCTTGAAGTAGCCCTACATACACCCCTCCAAGTTGAATTCCGTATTTGGCTCCCCTCAAACACACATACTGTGGTTTCCATAAGATGGCAACACAATCTAGCATTGCCCGAGGCAGGGTTAGCTCTCCAGCCAGTTCTCCACACAATCTGCTTGCTTCTCACCTGCTCCTGCTGATCCTGACAATCTCAAAGCATGAACTAGTCAGGAATCATTTGGGATACAAACAAGCACTGATACCTGCCTGCTGTCACCCATGGAGGGAGAGAGAAAGTATAACCCTTCAGGAAGAGTCAAGCTTAAATGCTTAATGTGGTGGATGACTAAACTGGAAAACAAGGGGATGCCCTTGAAGTGAAAGGGGAAGCTT
This sequence comes from Psilopsiagon aymara, assembly GCA_024733675.1. Lineage (NCBI taxonomy): Eukaryota > Metazoa > Chordata > Aves > Psittaciformes > Psittacidae > Psilopsiagon > Psilopsiagon aymara. The sequence goes on from JANRGW010042355.1 coordinate 60,352, forward strand.
GGGAGGGGGCCTGAGAGAGGAGAATTGCACCTTTCGAAGAGGAAGAGGAAGCACTAGTGTCTGAACTCTCTAAGAACTAGCAGGAAAACTACTGTGGTCTCTCTGGCCACCTGTGCCTGAGCAACATTATTTCAAGCTTCCTCATGTTGTGCTTTTTATTTAATTTTCCAGGGAACACACTCTTTTATCATCCAGACCCATGAAAGTAAATTAAGAAGAAATGGTTTTCTTTCAATTAGACTCACAGTTGCTTTGAGTAACTGCCTATAATTCTATTTAATGAAAAAATACAATCATTATTCCAGCTCTCCCTGTGCCCTGTGACAAGCACCCAGACGGGCCCCATTAGCAAACACTGTAGATTTACTTAATTAGAAAAATATTTTGTTTTCTCCAATTTTTAAGAAAGGGGAAAAAAGCAGCAAAAAGAAACCTCCAGGCACAATATTAATCTAACCTGTTACCTGGCGCTTAATAACTTATAAACTAAAGGCATCTATCAATCTGTAATTTGGTTTTCCCTTTGATCTGTAACAGCATTTGGTTCACAGCCTAGTGAACTAGCGGACAGGCTGGTGCTGTCTTATCCTTTCTGCCTCGCTTCTAGGCAGGAGGTCCTATACCCCTGCCTAAGCACTGATGGTCCTTCTGGAGCCAAGACCCTAGGGCTGGTGTTGTAGTCAAGCTGGAGGAAACAACAGAGCTATAGAAGGGATCCAAGTGCAGAACCTGGACCCACCTCAAGCCTATTGCTGTTGAATTTGAGGCCTGGCCTGTCTGCAGGAGCAAATGCTGCTCAGCACACACAGGTGAGATTCTTCTACAAATTCCTATCCATTTCATCTCCTTCCCTATGCATCCCGTCCTCTGTCACCTTCTTTTACCTCCACATGCCTAACAGACTCTTGGCTAACAAACAGGAGACTTTAGAAGACTTCCTTTGTCAACCTCAGCAGAAAAGCATAATGTCAAAGGGACAATTAAACAGCACTGACCAGAAGTTATATCCCCAAGCACTGTGTACTCTTCATGCAAGAACAGTTCAAACAAACACACTCTCTGGCAAGGAAGACTAAACCTTTCTGACAATAACACACTTCCTTATAGAGCTTCTACTGGATGGTGGTAAAAGAAAGCAGAAAGTCCAGTGAGATCCTTGAGCACAGCTGCATGTTTGGCACTAGGTGTCAGAGTTTTCCTGGCATTCATGGGTTACTTGAAACAATGCACTTTCATTTTATCTGCATCTTGCCTTTTTATGATGATTATTATTCCGCTGTAGCATGAATGCCTCCAAGAAGAGGAAGTTTCAATTAGGATGCCGAAACCCTAAGCTGTAGTTTTATGGCTTTAAATTAACATATAGAGATTCGCTCCAGGTACCGTAACAAAATCAACATCCAGCCATGCTATCTGATTACATGAGCTGATAAGAATTTATGGAACATAGCACAGGAAGCTCTCTCTTTACTGGCTGCCATTCCACAGGGCAGTGCCCCTCACAAGGAAATGGTGGGGGCCAGTGGCTGAGGAGATAAGACACACTAGGCTGGATCCTCAGCTGGCATAAATCAGCCATGCTTCACTGACAGGGCCATTGCTTGAGCCACGCTGGGATATGTTGGTGGCTGGAACACTCTAGACTTGCTTGCACTCTTGGCAACAATTCATTCCCCTTTCCATGGAACTACACACTAACCCCAGAAGCACAGCAGTTTCTCAGCTGTAACCTTCTTATGCCACCATCATCTCAGCCAGTAAACCACCTGAACAGATGTCTTCTGTGTGTGCATTTGTGAAGTACGTGACAATTCTGAGCACCATGCTTACGAAAGCACGGCTAGTGGACTGCAGCTAGTGGCAGTACCACTTGCTAAGCAGAGCTGGCCTGGGCTGGGTTCAAAGCTGCACAAATTTTCAGAACCAAAACAAACACAAAACTTGAAGCATCCCAGAAGGCATTCTTCAGAGGTGTTCTGCACTATTAGAAATTACACATTTCTTAAGGAAAAACAAAAAGGCTAAATTTCTAGTCCCGGTTTGAAAGAAAGCAGCTCCTGCAGCGTAAGGTCCCACTCAGCTATCATCCAGAGCCAGAGGCACAACCCTCCTTAGCTCCAGAGTTCACTGAACTTCTTCACTTCCCAGTACAGCAACTCAAAGCCCACCTAAGTAGATTCCAGATTTTCACCCATCCTTACCAACTATATTGAATTAATAAGGGCCAGTGATGTACCAGCAGTTCAATCCAAAAGTCCAAAATCCATGTGCTGAACTCAGAAGCCTTCCAAGGCTGCAGCGTCCTGCTTGTGTTAGCCCAAGCTAATCATCCAAGGATGACCACTTCCAACCCCACAAACAGTGCACTGGTCCCCTCTACTGGTAATGCTTTGTCATGGCAGAAGGATGCCACTACCACCAACTCATTAAGGCTCTGACACCATTTAATTTTGCGAAAGCATGTACTTCTTTACAAATCTTAACAATGAGCATCTTTATCATGATGAAGAGAATCCCTGGATTCCTGTGGAATAAGGAATCCAGCCTGATTTGGGATCAAACCTGCAGTGAAATGAGTTTTGTCAGATTCCAAGTCTCCCAATCAAGCACCACGGATGTTCTGCAGCCACATCACAGAGAACTGTCTGGTTTCAGACTTTAGGTCTACTCTGCTATCCTGGAGCAGGATCAACAATACCCAAACCATCCTTTACAGATGTTTATCTAACCCATTCCTAAAATCTCTGGTGACAGACATTCCACAACCTCCTTGGACAATGCGTTCTCATGTTATGATGAAATTCCTATTGCCTTTCATCAAATGATTGATTCCTGATCAAATGAGAAGTGCTCTTGGCAGACTAATGTGGAATAATTCCCAGACTGACATTTTATCCATCGCATAAGCAACAGAGTGAGCCTCATCTGGATATCTTACCCACCAAGGATCTTGAAACAGACACAGAAATCCAAAGTCCACACAAATCAGTGCCCATTTCCATGGCATGCCTGCCATCAGACATACTGGGCATCACCAGCTATAAAACCACAATTTGCACTTCTCCCTCTTATAATGATTAAAGGAAAGAAAATATTAATGTATTTTGTAGTAACAAACGGAGAGCTGGAATCAGTCTTAACTCCTAAATGCAATAAAAAGAAGTCTTAAAAGGAAAAACAAGAAGCCACCTTCAAAACACAGATGAGCTACCTAGTATTTGTTGTACAAAGATAGGCTGAGAAAGTTGGGGCTGTTCAGCCTGGAGAAGAGAAGGCTGCGTGGAGACCTCATAGCAGCCTTCC
>JANRGW010042357.1:0-25358 GCA_024733675.1 Psilopsiagon aymara
ACAAGTCAAAAACACAGTGCTGCACCAACTACTAAGAAGGAGAAAAATGACTGCTACTGCTGAACCCATGACAATATAAAATTAATCTGGGCACTTTTTACTGTTTTTCTACCTTATTTCTCTCTTAATTTCCCAATCCTTAGATTTCAAACATCCTCCTTTTTATCTCTGTTCCCCAGCGGTGAAATATTAAAGATGCCAGATCTCTGTTGGCAGATCTCAGATTTGGCATCTGGATGAGCTGCCTTGATGCGACAAAGTAGCTGTAAACTCAACAGCAGCAAGAGCAGTTCACTGTTTATGTAAGGAGATTCTGTGCTGTATCAGATAACCTGAGCAATGGTTATACCGAAGCACTGAGGTAACACAGCAATACATTGTGCTGTTTGCACAGTACAGTTCGCAGCCTTACCAGATATTCTGGAGCTAACAAACTACCAATAGACTACCTGTGAGCAAGCATATTCCAGAAACATCTACAGCTTTCCAAGCCTCCTGCTCAGTCCTGTGCTTTGATACTTACAAGTGGAAATTTAGGACAAAGAGAAATCAATCTGCCTTGCAACTGCAGTAGTATTTCTACGGAAAATTTCAGCAAAGACGCAGCTAAACCCTAGCACTCGTGGAAAGTGCACTGGGAACTAGAACAGTTTGGTTTCCAAGCCAGCAGTGCACATTTGATTACTGCAGGGTTATGTTTTATTACCTTCCAAGGCTGTTCGGAGAGAGATTTAATTTTGATTCTGTGATCCCATTTAGGCATTTTAAACTCACTGCTGCTGCTCCAAATGATGGTAGGAGAATGCACATGCTTCACTACAAAAAGTTACAGATGAACTCACCTAACAATTTCTTGGGTACATTCAGCTGCATATTCTTCTTTTGCCACACACAGATGCATGAACAACGTGTTAAGAGGCTACAAAATGAGAAATGAAAAACTAAACACCATGCAGCTAATATTTATGTGTCATCCCAAGCATTAATACATGCACATTTATTTCCAGTGTACATGTTCTGCGCTCAAAATGAGTAATTTAACATGTAAAGATAATGTCAAAGCATGTGTGGATGAAGTTATGTGATTAAAAGACTTTTTTCTATATCATGATTTGTGCTGCTGTCGTATTTTTGATTTACAGTCAGGCTTACACTTTTTGACTGCAATATACATCCATGAGATCATATTTAACAGTATCCCAGACTAACAACATTTTAATTTAACCACAGAAATTAACAACTAACTCTTAACAATGTTTAATTTAACACTTGGCTGATAAAGACACTCTCAATAGGTTTAAAAAAGAAAAACCAAACCCAAAAGCTCATGTGCTTCTCATCCTACTAAAATGTGTTTTCTTTAACAGAGGCAAGAAAAATTACAAAGCCTTAGAGACATGTAAATAGCCAGGCAGAAACAGGGCAGACTGAAAGGCACCTTTCTGTGACATGCCTGCTGTTAACTGGGAAGCATGAGCAAGGGAAACCCTGTGCTGGAATGGAAGGTGCTGTCTCATGCATAGAATCATAGCATATCCGTTCAAATGCTGAGTCAATCAAGGTCTACCTGGACATGAAATATTCCTACAAAAAAAACCATTTTAAATGGAAAACCCTATTCAGAGGTATTCTGAATAGTCAAATATTCAACTAAAATGCGATGGTGAGAGTCACCAATACATTTTATCAACTTCAGGGCCGGAATGATTTTAACAGAGCTCGTAGTATATGGACCAGAACAAAGACAAGAGGCTATTGTCATGAATAAGCATCAAACCCCATTTTTAAAAATCAGACTTGCCCGTTTGTTTTTAAATGCAAAAGAAAAAGGAAGAAGGAAAAAAAATTAAAAGCCTGTTTTGTTGCTGAGGTCCAAGAGGAGGCCCAGGAGGCAAGACTTGGCCTGGAACCGTTCCTGAAGAGTGCTGGTAACCAGGCAATGCTGGAAAGCATCCTCACTAGTCGAATGCTGCCCAAGTCAAGCCCTGACTGGAACCTCCAGGCTACATTATCATTTCTGTGCTCCACAGAAAAAAATGTCAACCAGACTTTTAAGAAAGTCTATTTTCAGAAGATCTCGATTTTGTAAAGCACATCTGCATGAATGTAACCTGCAGTTAACCAGTGATACCTCAACTAGTTATAACTCAGAATAGCGTTGGTTCTTTTGTCATTCCAGAAGCATAAAACATACTGAAACTTCTGTGTATATAGAAAACAATCTCCTTTCTAGAAAGAGTCCTTCTGCTTCTTGTCAGTGTTCCAAAGTACCTTCCACTCCTGTTTACCAGCAGTAGTTCCTAACACGCTCGAGCTCTCTTTTTGTGCTTTCTCTTTGTATGCCCCTGCACTCCGAGGTCAGCTGCAGCTCTGCTGCAGTTGATGCTGTCTCGCCTGCAGAGCCGACGGCATGGCACAACCCATGGGAGCAGCTGCAGCTGCACAGCGAGTGAAGTGGCTGTGCCTGCAGTGTGCCCAGACACAAAATACTGCTCAAGTGACAAAGAAAACAGATTACAGGAAAATTACATGGGTTTGTTCTGTCCTCCCTTTGGCTGTAATAATTTTGCTTCTTTAATAGCATTTCCAAATGCAATTGCTGCATTTGCCAGCTTTTCTGCAAGCTGTTCCTTAACGTGTCCCAGAACACTAAAAAATTGATGAACAAACTGCCTAGAGATAATTTCAGTACTGCCAATACCTTATTATGGCATGTGCTGCCTGGCTTTTGAGTGTTTACGGTTAACACTGTCCATCTCTTCTCAACAATCACAGGATTTCTCAACAATCACAGGATTTCCTACCTGGACTGAATGAGAGGCAGCATTTGAATCCTGAATTTCTAAGTGCCTATTTCTAGTCCATAATTCCTAAGAGTAGTTCAAAATCTTGTCCTAGGAGCCTGTACGGAAACTGCCACCACACAGAACAGAGCACAACAATCTCCACATGAGCATGTCAGCATGGTCCTCCTCCCAGCGTAAGTCACCACTCGTCAAGCAGGGCACACTCCCCATCCTCTACTCTTTCTCTAAAGCCATTAAATTTGCATTCAATTCTGTAAAATAGCAAAACTTTATTCCAAAAGGTGAAAAATGAGTATTCCAGTTCCCTTACAGCAAGAGGACCTTAGAGCAATGACTCTGCCTCTGAGGTAAATGTTCTGTTAGATAACACCAGCGTTTTTTGCATGAAAAATACTGGTGGCAGCTATGATTCACAGTGCTCTCAGTCCTAGCACAGTTCTCATGCTCTGCACATGTATAGCAAACAGAAGACTCCTCTTCCCCAACAGCCATCCTTGTAGTTATCTTCAGTTACCCTAGGGGCAGAAAGACAGGTACTCATGGACTTCAGAGCACCTGAGGGTTTAGTAAGGAATCTGATGATCACCTTCTTCAGCATGAGTGCCTCAGATCTATCCAACATAGATTTTAGATGCCATTACCTTAAATGAAAGCTCAGTTAAAATCACACAATTTACTTACAGTGCAGCTATTGCTAATGTAGCTTTCATGTAGAAATGATTCCCAATCAGACTGATCAGTGACATTCCAATTTGGGTAGTCCAGAAAGACAGCATGGGCTATAGCCCCATTCTTCTCATTGCAGAGGGTCAAAGCCAGGTTTGCTCTTTCTCTGTAAAAACAACTTAATTTTGCAGAAGCTGAAGAAACTACACAGGGAAAAGTGACTGTTAATTCAGCCTGTTAGAATCACAAAACTGTGTTCAAAAATGCTCCCAGGATCGGGCCTCAATAAAACTTCATTACCCACATCCCAACCTGATGCCAAATGACCAATTCCAAATATTTATTTTGTGTATGCTGGCATTATAACAATTCATTACTATGGTGAAATATAACATTTTTTCAAACCCTCAATTAGCGTGAATTTGGTATACAAAACGGAAATGCTCCCTCTTTTTTGTATGTGTCTTCATTTGTCTGTTTGTCACCCAGATAGCAAGAATCTGAGATAGTTGCCCTTAACCCTCAGTGACCCATCAGCATTTCACACAATCTATCTCTTTTTTTCATCACTGCACAGAAAGATGAAGCACAGAGGGTTCATCACTCTCTCCAGTGGTGAAAATATGTTAACAGAGGACCTCTACAACCATCCATTTCTGCCATGCAAGCAGCCAGCTTACAGGTGCCAAAACACAGAGAATATACTGGGTATTTTGGGGGCATAAAAAGATGAGACACCTTGAAATATATTTTATGGCAGATAGAGGCTGTCTCCGAAGTTAGAATAGAGGCAAAAAATAACCAGTTCCTTACACTGAGTGGTAACTGGAGGAGAAGGAAAATACTTCAACAAACACAGGAAAAGAAAAGAGAAGGGTCATGGGACACAGTGATTAAAGCCCTCAGTCCCTCTACTTCTGTCACCCTCCAAAGGCAAAAGGGTTCTGTTAGATGCAGCAGACAGCAGACATTGCAATCTGATGGTTTCATGAAAGTATTTCATGAAATATTTCTCCTGAACTTGTGTAAAAAGGAAGGTAGCATGAAGTCACACTGCACCATGCTGCAGCAGCACACCAAGTTTGCACAGACACACATGTGTGAGGCAGAAAAGATGTGGAAGCAGATTTACTGTTCCTTTTTTTGACTCGCATAAAAAGCCACACCATGCAAAGGCTCATAATGGTTTCTGCCATTTAACACAATTTCTTGATGTTTCCTGCAAGAAGGGCAATATAATGTCCCTTAAATATTGTTACTTACAACAGGTACACAACATCAGTTCTTCCAAAAAGGGCCTCTGTAGTATTGCTGAAGAGGCCAATAATATCCGACGCATCATGTGATTCTGTTCTTCTGGCACTGATCACTCCTATGTCTCCTCTGGAAGACGTTTCTGTAGTCATCTTGCAGGCTGCAACAAGAAAGAAAGAACACATTGCTGCTCTGACAGATCCCACTGCAATCCACTGTGCAGTGCAGTTAAACTGACCCTTACAAAGAAGCTGAAGCAGCACAATTCAGGTGGATCCCTGTACACTTCAACATAAATCCATACTGCCTGCATAGACATACAGCATGCCAACAGTGCACGTGCAGAAATACAGCGGGCAATCATCACTCCTATTGTATGCATTATACCTGCTACACAGGAAATAAATGTCTTTAATAGCCTACGAATTGCTCTTGTATTTATTCATTTATAGGCATTTGCATGCTGCCCATCACTAATCATTTCAAATCTAATAGCTGTATGTCTACAGGGTTGGGAGGATCAGCTGCAAACAATCAGTGTAAGGACATCCTGGTGACATTAAACAGCAGTTTCAGGTGAGTTAAATGCTTTTGTACAAAATTTCTTCCCGTGTCAACAGCAATGCTTAAATTTCAGGAGAAATCAAAAGATCTGCAGCGTTCCTGCCCACAAGTAAAACGTTATTGTGGCTCCACATTCACGCCATTTGCCAGGTCCATGTGATTTACTGTCCCGGCAATTTTGGAACATACAGGGGCAACAGCTCACCCATGCCTATCGACTAACAGCTCAATCATCTTTCACCTGTGTTGTGACACTGTAGTGTAGCCTGTTGTGATATAATTGAGAATTGGGCATGTAAAACCCAAGCTGACCGACACAACAGCTTAGTGCAATTTCTAAATAGACTTGTGCAAAATATAGCATTACTAGCTCAAAAGAAGTCTAAATAACGAACATACCTACACTAGCAGGGTGCTTTTACCAACCTACCGAAGACAACAGCCATTGACAGGCTAACAGTTGCTCCAGGAATTGGACCCCACAGATCCCAGCTCAAATGGGATAATCCTGAATTTCATACTTTTTAAAATACTGAGAGAGTTGCATGTACAGCTCTGTCTTTCTCCCACAACCAAGACACTGTTACAGGTGACAGCACAGGTCTCAGTCATGCCACAAATGTTGAAAAGAGGCTCCAAAACCAACCTGAGGCAAAATGTCCTCTGCAGCTTTTAATATGTGCACTCAGCAGAGTTGTGGTGATGTAGAAAGAACCAGCTGGGCATAAGAGTGTACTTATTACTGAGTATAGCAACAACATCTACAAGATAAAAGCCCCTATACTAGCCTGTGTAAGAAGCGTTTCAAACATCTGCAGTACTAAGGTGTATACACATATAGAAACACGTGTATTTTTTTTCCCCAGTGGAGTGGAAGGCAGCTCCACCCAGGGCTAAATGACAGGTGATTCTTAAAATGAGCAAAGAGAACGGCCAAATAATTCCCTTCCACATTTCATTCAGTAGCTGCAAGCTGGGAGACTACAAAAATAGTTGGTTTTGTAAATCATTAGTAAACAATCATCAGTAAAGTGGTTGTTTTTTTATTAGTATCAACTGCATGTATCAAAATAAATGAGAATTTTAAATTGTCATTCACAAACTGTGGTCAAGCAGTAACGGAGAAGTTTGCCACATTTCTATGTTCTGCTTTTTAACTTCATTGAGAAGTCTCACCCCTTCTCCGCTAGCTCCCCTTAAAGGCCCTCAACACTGATGCAACCAGAAAACAGCATGCACACGTTAAAAATGTACCGTTTCCCCAGCAGCTCCCGTGTTTCTGCTACGCGAGCCGCAAAGCGCGGAAGGGCCGTGGCTGAACCAGCAGGTAAGGAACCGTTCTCGTTCCGAACCAGCTCTGACCCCTGCACAACCACTCTTAAAGCCAGGCGGGACTCCTACGCTGGGCTCTGTCGGTCTCTGATCCGAAGCACACCGAATGACCCCCGCCGGGCGCCTCTGCGGCCGCTCGCGAAACCCCCGCGAGCCGCACCGCAGCGCAGCGCGCACCCGCCGCGTCCGGTAATGGCTCCCGCAGCTCCGCGAGCCGCCGCGCCGCCAGGGGGCGCGCTCTGCAGTGAGGGGCCGCGGGCTGAGCTCGCGCTCACCTGCCTCCCGCTGCACGGCCGAGACCCCGTCCCGGCGCTGGGGGAGCCCACGGCCCGGCTGAGGCACGGAGAGGCGGCGCCTGGCGACCGACTGACTGCTGACTGACTGCTGACTGACTGCCCGACCGACTGACTGCTGACTGACTGACTGCTGACTGACTGACTGCTGACTGACTGCTGACTGACTGCTGACTGACTGCTGACTGACTGACTGCTGACTGACTGACTGACTGACGGCTGACTGACTGACTGACCGACTGACTGCTGACTGACTGCTGACTGACTGACTGACTGACTGACCGACTGACTGCTGACTGACTGCTGACTGACTGACTGCTGACTGACCGACCGACTGACTGACCGACTGACTGACTGCTGACTGACTGACAGATCGACTGACTGCTGACTGACAGACCGACTGACTGACTGACTGACCGACTGACTGACTGACAGATCGACTGACTGCTGACTGACTGCTGACTGACCGACTGCTGACTGACTGACCAACCAAGTGACTGACTGCTGACTGACTGACCGACCGACTGACTGACCGACCGACTGCTGACTGACTGCTGACCGACTGCTGACCGACTGACCAATAGACTGACTGACTGACCAACTGACTGACTGACAGATCGACTGACTGACTGCTGACTGACCGACTGACTGACCGACCGACTGACTGACTGCTGACTGACCGACTGACTGACCGACTGACTGACTGCTGACTGGACGACCGACTGCTGACTGATCGACTGACTGCTGACTGACCGTCTGACTGCTGACTGACTGACTGCTGACTGGACGACCGATCGACTGACTGACTGACCGACTGACTGCTGACTGACTGAATGACTGACTGACTACTGACTGACTAGTCACTGAACGACTGACTGATCGACGGACTGACTAGTGACTGAACGACTCACTACTGACTGACCAACCGACTGACTGACTGACTACTGACTGACTACTGACTACCGACAGACTGACCGACTGATAGATTGACTACTGACTGATTCACTGCTGACTACCGACCGACCGAGCGCTGACCGCCCCTCGCTCCCCACCTCGCGGGCGCGTAGGGACGCCCCACCGTTACCCCGGCAACGACGCTGCGTGAGGTGAGAGGTGACGGGGCGGGGCTAGCACGGAGAGGCGGCAAGATGGCGTCTACGGCGGCGGGGAAGCAGCGAATCCCCAAAGTGGCGAAGGTGCGCGGGGGGCGGCGGTGGCTGCGGGCCCGCGGCAGGAGCGGGAGCGGGAGCGGAGGGCGGTCGGGGCCTACCCTCGCCGGGCGTCCCGGACCCGCAGCTCCCGCGGCCTTCGGGAAGCGGGTGAGCCGCCATGGTCTGCGCCATGGTGCTGCTGGTCCCCGCGGCCGCCCCTCACCGCGGCCTCGGGAAGCCTCGCCCCCCGCCTGCCCCAGGCCGGCCTCGAGCTGGCGCTTAGGGTCCTGCCGCGCTCGGGCGGCGCGGGGTGTGGGAGCCGTCCTCGGCGCACACCGTGCGCGGGCACCCGCCGGAGTGAGTTAATGGGCCGAGTTTTCCGTTGGAAGAAAATGCGAATCAAGGACTCTCACTCCACAGGTGAAAAACAAAGCGCCTGCAGAAGTTCAGATCACAGCAGAGCAGCTTCTAAGAGAAGCAAAAGAGAGAGAACTCGAGCTTCTCCCACCACCTCCCCAGCAGAAGATCACAGATGTTGAGGAGCTAAATGACTATAAACTCCGGAAAAGGAAGGTAAAGGAAAAATCCCTAATCTTCATTCTCTCATAAAGCCCTAAAACTTCTACTGTGCTCTAACTTGAACAAGAGGCAGTCTTACTCTGTTTGCAAGGGCTATTTTTGTTCTGTGTAATTACAGTATTAGTACACAGCTGTCTGCCGTAATCATGATTATGTTTGATAATTGTCTTGAAACTTGACCATTTGGCATAAGAGATTTTAGGGATCATTTTTTCTGCTTTATGTGAAAGGATTGCTTTACTTATGCAAACTTATCTATGGCTTTGTTCTGCTTTTTCCTTTGATAAGGGCTGTTCTGGATCAGCAAAGCAAGCATATTGCTCACAAGGAACTGTAAAGAAATTGCTGAGTGTTGAAAACTTTTCGATGCAGACAGCTGGAACCAGGGCTGTCATTCCCTGAAGCGCACACGTGTGTGTTCAGAGCTGGGGACTGGTGGCCTGCCCCAGCACCCCTGTGCTCAGCCTTGAGCAGGTGATTGTTTGCTCCTTACCGCAGTGGGTAGGGCTCCTCGTGAACCCGTCAGGCCTTGCTGTGCTGGACACAGGCGTATCTCCCTCGAGCACACGGAGAGCAGCCAGAGCCAGTGATCAGCACCACAGCACTGCAGAAACAGTGTCTGATGGTACCTTTTTGCATGTCCTGAATGGCAGTAACAGCCGGCACATTAACTGTGTTACACCATGTTAAACACCAGTAGCATTGATCCTGACAGTAGCCAGGCAAAGGACTGAAGGTGTTCCACTGACAGTGAAATTTCTCTGGCACATATTAAATCTGGGGAATAAGAATAAGGCATCCTGCTCCAAATTAAAATTCTGAGTAGTGATTCATACAGGTCGGATTGAGCAAACTTGTGCTGAAGCTACCAAGTGTATTCTGTATTGTCTGCAATAACTGGTTTCCATCTATCCACATGATGTTGCTATTGAATCATTAAGCAGGAGATTTAAAAAAAAAGGCAAAAAAATATTTTGTTGTTATTCCGTCAGTATTTACACTTTGAGCTTCTGTTGTGCACCCTTTAGGAAGTGTATTGAGTATGATCTGTTACTGCATCTGTATGGGTGCAAGGCATTTGGAATTAATTCCAATAATTGCATTAATATCCATGGGCCATTTATAACAAGATTGGTCTGCACAGAGGGATTTCTTAACTTAAATAATTTTCTCCTCAGACTTTTGAAGATAACATAAGAAAAAACAGGACTGTTATCAGTAATTGGATAAAGTACGCACAATGGGAAGAAAGCCTGAAAGAAATACAGAGGTAATTATGATACAGCTGCAGACACCTCTTACAAAGCTTTTAAAACACGTAGTGACAAACAGCATCAAAGTCTTGGAGGCATATTACAGACACAGCTTACTTCTCTTTGCTTTCCAGAGCCCGTTCCATTTACGAGCGTGCTTTAGATGTAGACTACAGAAATGTCACACTCTGGCTGAAGTATGCAGAGATGGAGATGAAAAACCGCCAGGTTAACCATGCCCGAAACATCTGGGACCGTGCCATCACCACGCTCCCCAGAGTGAACCAGTTCTGGTACGTTTGGAGAGAGCAGAGCGCTGTTTCCAGCCCCAGAGTCTAAGGATCATGTTTCTGGTTTGGTATCATGCAACAATGCATTGGCTTCTGTTTCTTCGAGTCTTCAGGCTAGTCTAAAGAAAAGAGGAAGGCTTAATTTTTGGAATGATTTTGTACTTTTCAACTAGTGAGAGTACTGGGAGAGAGGATGTTCGTGTGCCTGCATACTGCCAATCACAGCAGTGTCTATAGGCATTTCTGGGGTGCAAGTGGGAAATAGGTGAAGAAATCTCAGTAATGCTCTTATCAAGCACTAACAACATCCTTGTAATTTGTGTTTATTGTGTGATTGTAAAAATGGGATCTTGTTTTCTAAGGTATAAGTATACATACATGGAAGAGATGCTGGGGAACATTGCTGGGTCACGTCAGGTGTTTGAGCGCTGGATGGAGTGGCAGCCAGAGGAGCAGGCTTGGCATTCCTACATTAACTTCGAGCTCAGATACAAGGAGGTGGACAGGGCCCGTACCATTTATGAGAGATATATCCTTTTTAGTATACTGGAACACTGCCCAAGTTCAGGCCTGCATCTTTCATTTATCTATTCTACCTCCACATAGTGTCCCTGTGCTTCTTTTTACTGTGGCATGTTGGGAGTAGGCCACCATGCAAAGAGCCAGCAGTAGGTGTTTAAAGTGTTTAGTATATGCTTTCCAAAGTCATTCAGCAAATGCACATCCTGTCCCAAGTGTGTATTTAGCAGCACTCATGCTTACAGCTTTTTTGCAGTCATCATTTGTTTCAGATTCCTCCTCTTTAAACTTCTTCCTGACCCTTGCCTGATTTTTATCCCTTTCCAAACTTTCCTCAAGTTCTCAGGAAGACCCAAAGCCTTTGCATGCTTAGAGCTGTTTTGTGTCCTCTTCCCAGTTGGATTTTTTTGCATATGCCATCCTTGGGAGTTGTTCTGTGTGGTTCATGACACTGCAGTCAGTGGGAAGAATGCAATTTGAAATGTCAATTCAACCACCACTGTTTCTTTAACATAGTTCTACTTGTGATTGTGCATCCTGATGTTAAGAACTGGATCAAGTATGCCCGCTTTGAGGAGAAGCACAGTTACTTTGCTCACGCAAGGAAGGTATACGAGAGGGCAGTGGATTTCTTTGGAGAAGAACATATGGATGAGCACTTGTACGTGGCTTTTGCAAAATTTGAGGAGAACCAGAAAGAAGTAAGACCTTGATAATACATCACACTAATGCCAGCCCTTGCCATGAGATTCCTTCTTGAATATCAAACTTAAGGCCACTTAACATTCACTGCAATACTTTCATTTTCCAGCACCTTGTGAGATATTGCTGTTGTAGTTGCATTAGAGGCAATTTTTTGCTTGGCTTATATTTACCTTTTGCTGACATCAAGGAAATATGTTCTAAGGAAGGTGGGCACCAAATCTGCCAAGCCTGAGAACCATATCATTGGATGAATACATATCCTCAGACTTGTTTGTTGGAGGTTGTAGGCCTGCATGATGAAAACTGAAGGAGCTGTGTTTTTCCCAGGTGTTCTCTTTAAAGTGCCCAGACCATTCAGGAACTGAAAGTATTCTGTGAATCCAAAACCACAGCCTCTTGAATATATCCTGAATATTCCAAACCCTGTAAATGAATAAACAGTGGTGGGTTTTAATATCTACAGATATTTCCCCTCCTGCCCCAAGATTACTTTTCAGGGAGATCTGTGCTAGTTCTGTCTCAAGTAATTTATGTCGAGATATTCTGTGATTCTGTATTTATTAAATACTGCCAAAAGCTCATTGAGAAATTGTGGGGGAAGACAGGAGCTGCTCTGTAGGTGTTGCTCAAATGATATTTAATATTTTCAGTTTGAAAGAGTAAGGGTGATCTACAAGTATGCCTTGGATAGAATCCCAAAACAGGAGGCCTCAAATCTCTTCAAGAACTACACCATCTTTGAGAAGAAGTTTGGAGACAGAAGGGGAATTGAGGACATCATTGTTAGCAAGAGGAGATTCCAGTATGAAGAGGAAGTAAAGGTATGTATTAAAACATCCACTGGGCTCGTCATGCATCCTGCTGCTGCTTGAGGTACATGAATGTCTCAGGATATGAAGGCTGATGAGTCTTGTTACCCTTGATGCTCAGTCCAAGAAAATACCATCCACCGGGAAGAGAATGATATTTTCATTCATAGTTTGTTTTGATTCTGTATCCTAACATAGACTGCGGAGACAAAGTTTCTGATTGAACTCAGAGCTCAGTACCCTTCACAGTTATCTTGGGGTACAGTACAGTTTAGCTTCTAACTTCTTCACTTGTATTATACAGTAACTGTTACAGGACACCTCACCTGTGTGTAAATTTTTATGAGAAAACAGGTGTTCCACACCTGTCTGCTATTCACTGAATATCACATATTTCGCCATTTCCTCTTCCCTTCTCACAGTTCAGTTTGTTTGCCTTCACTTAAAGAACATTTGCAGGTAAACTAAAAATAAAGAACTAAATGCACTTGAACCCCAGAGCTCTTGCATAAGCATACCTGAGACTGACAGTTTGCATTAATACTCCAATCATCTCTTTTTGAAGGAGAAATTCTGTATGAAAACTATAAGTAAAGACAAAAGGTCTGTTGTTTGTAGCTACTGAAATTTCTTTCCCATTTCCTTACTTCCATCTTTCTGAAGGCAAATCCACATAATTATGATGCATGGTTTGACTACCTGAGGTTAGTTGAAAGTGATGCAGATGCTGAGGCTGTCAGAGAAGTGTATGAAAGAGCCATTGCCAACGTTCCCCCAGTTCAAGAGAAGAGGCACTGGAAGAGATACATCTATCTTTGGATTAACTATGCATTATATGAAGAGCTGGAGGCAAAGGCAAGTAGTAAGAACTGGTTTTTTCCCCTATCCTTCCCAGCTATTTTCCTTACATTGAATAGCTGCAGATATTTTAGTAAGGAAACAGAGATACGAAAATATTATGTCTGTCTTGGACTGTTGGATTTGCTATTGAAGTATGGATGTGTTTGCCCCTTCATTTTTCTCTCCCATATGTAGGAGACAGAAATACTTCAGTTTCCCACAGTTCAACCACAAACACGTCGATAGTAAAAGCAGCCCCAGTTGAATTACCTGTTCCTGAACTTGTGAGTGTGTTTTACTTAGAAAAGGTATCTCTGATTGTTTGACGAGTCGGACAATCAAACTCTTGCTATAGGGGCCTTTTGAGGCTGTGTAAGTATTTCTCATTACCAGTCGCGCAACATGAGCTCCTCTTTATTTCGTAAAATTGGAGTGCAGTGTGAAGTGTTTGTTAAAGGGAAAAAAAAGGCTTTTTCACCAGAAAACAGTAACGCTCCTGGTTTCATTGTCTATTTTTTAGTGTTGAATCCTATTTTGAAAAGATTCCTTGTATGGATTCTCAGAAGTCGCCACCTTTGAATTGTGCACATTACATATGTTTACATCTTAAGGATACACAGTTCCGAACAGCTTGACTTCTGCAGTTTTGCAGATATTGCATGATGCAAAATCCAGCATAACCTTAGCAGTGACAGAGTATTTCTGTTGCCTGTTCTTGCAGGATGCGGAGCGAACCAGGCAGGTGTATCAGGCCTGTATCGAGCTCATTCCTCACAAGAAGGTATGGCTCCTCTAGGGCTTTGCATTGAGTCTTGGATTAAAACTGACAAGATCCTTTCATCTGTCTTTTCCTGCAAGGGATTTCCTCATGCAGACACAATGAAAGGGTTTCTCCAGTATTTTCAAATTGCTAAGTATGCTCTAAGAAGCTGAACTAACACAGAGCCAAAGGATAGTGTGTGCAGTACTATTAAGCAGCAGAAAAGGCCTCTGCTATTCATTACTTGTTTTCTTCCTCGAACTGAGACATTTATTGCTCTGTTTCAGCCCAGTTACTTGTAGTCTCTGCAGAAGACCTGTTGCTCTTTTTAATAGGAAGTCACCACTTTTTATAGCAACTGGTTGTAATTGTCGGCAAGGCCCCACCTGAGGGAGGTGCACTTGATAAAACTCTTCCAGGTGTGCATTCCCCATTACAATCCGGCTTCAAGAGCCGTTTGGGTTTCTGGATGCTATTGCCAGTGAGCTTTAACTAAAGTATCCATGTGGCCAAACCATTAAAACAACTAATTAGCATTGCCATGGAATGTCAACAAATCATAGTTCATGTACTTTCTTTCTTAGTTTGTCATTAATTATGTCTTCTGAGTACCAGTTGCGTAGGTTAGGATTAATTCCTAGTAATTTAGGGCTATCAGTGATAGCTGATATTTTACCAATCAGTTGATTGATTAAAAAAAACATTTCTGTGTTTGAGAAGACTTCTGTTGTGGCTATTTTTGCTTTTGTTATTGTGGAGTATATTGTCCTGTTCTAGAGAGGGTGTTTTGGGTTATGAACTCTCAGCTTCTCAGCAGGAAAGCACTGAGGTTAAATGGAATTAACAGCAGTAGCAGTAACACCTTGTGCAGACAAAACAGAATGTACAGACCCAGACAGAGTGATTGTGTTTTTAAGAATATATGCAGTGTTACTTATAAACTTCAACCCTAAGCATCACATTGCTCTTTTTCTTTCAGTTTACATTTGCCAAAATGTGGCTGCTGTATGCACAGTTTGAAATACGGCAGAAAAATCTTCCACTTGCTAGAAGAGCTTTGGTAAGCTTTTGTTAATCTATAATAGACTTCACTAACAGTACCAAGGGACTGGCATTAAAAGTTCTTAAATTGTCCTTTATAAGGTGCTGATTTAATCCACTTAAATAAAGCATGTGAGAAGTCTGCAGAGACCAGTGTTCACTGTCCTGTAGGATTTAAAAAGAAGTGTAACTTGATATGATGATTAGCCATGGGCAGAAGGAATGCAGCTTTCTGGTTTCAGCTGTCACAACACACAGGAGCACCCAAATCAGCTTAGTGCACTTGGAAGTGTTTAACTGCTGCTGGTTTGTTTTGGTGACACTTGCACTTACAGTAGTGTTTTAAAAAGCATTTGAAATAAACAGGTTTTGAATCCTGGAAACGAAGAGCTGCTGAATAGAGCATTGGATTGCCAGCTACAAGGTTGCTGATAGAAGCAATCACAGGGACTTTGGGCAGGCTCAAGAGCTTCTGTGCAAATTCACTATGCGAACGTCAGCATGTCAGAGAACAATGGAGTACATTTTGGTAGCAAAACCTTTTGAAATGAAACCTTCCCTTCAGTTCAGATATTCTAAGTAAGCTCAGTGATGGCATTAGGAATTCTGAGAGGAAGGCAGCGTTGGTAGTAGTTGGGGTGGTTTGATTTTAAAGGGGATGCTGATGGGATTTCTACCAAACCTGTGGCACAGCAGTGGCAAGAGCATAAACATGAGTGCCCTTCTGTAGCTCCCACTGGCCCAATCTGCCCCAAAGTGGCAGTAAAGCCTCTTGAGACAGACTTCTGCCCATGACCACAACAGAATGAAGCAGAGGGGTTAAGTTCCCCGTGAGGCTGTTACTGTCTTCTTGCAGAAGACAGCCATCTGTCCTGCAGCATGCTGCTGTTGTAGCTTGGTGTAAGACAACCATCACGCAACACTACCACAGTCACCCACCAGCACCCTGCTTCTGGCTGCCTACTTTTTGAGGTAAATGTCATGGTAGACTCTGAAAAGGGTGCTTTGGCCTGGCTAGAAATAAAGTTTCTTCCCTTTCTTTTAGGCTTCTCTTTTGTTGTCTTTTCCCCTCTTGTTGCTTAATTTCTTTGACAGACTATTTTTAGTAGGTCACCTTTGTCTTATTTTGGAAACCAGATTTTGTTGCTGCAGCCATAATACTTTTGCAGACTGAGCCAAGATTTGGCAGTTTCTGTCTTTCTTTTGCGATGGATTTGCTTTGAACCATCTCTTTGGCAGGAGCCTTGTTCCTGTCCCAGAGTGAGGGTCCTACACTATCATCACTCAGAAGAGAGGGTCCAGCTCCAGATCTGAAGCTTTTATCAGCATGCAGATGGCATTTCTGCCTTATCCTCTGCCTTATTTTCATATCTGCTGCAGATGGTGTGTGAATTCTTTGTTTTCCCAGTGACTCAAAGCATGAGGCTCATCACGTACCAGTCTCAGATATGCCCATTCTTAACTCTGGCTTTACAAGATTTCCAAATTAAGAATCAGAAGCTGCTTCCTCCCAGCTTGGCACCATGGCTTAGGACACACAGGTTTCTTCAGATGCTAAAGCATGCCAAAAAGGAAGTATTATTTGAAAACATGATTCTCCATCACTTTTTACTGTAAGTGAGCAGTCAGGGAGTGTGGGTAGTGTTCTGTGATGATGAATAGCAGTGGTGGTTCAGGAGATGATTTTTCTTGATACAGTTTATTTTACAATATACCTGGGAACTGGTGCAGCCTGGTACTATGCTTGCTTCAGCTTTTGATGAAAGATGAAGTGTTCGTTGGACGAGACAGGCTGAGTGTCAATGAATACGTTGTGGGCAGTTGTGTTATGTAGAAGCGTAGTAAGTTAGGTTTTCTGCTTTCAGAGTTGCTGTTGATGTTTATGGAGGCACACTGATTTTTCACAAACTGGTTGCATTCAGACTGGCCCTGGCCAGAGTCTTAAAACACAGACTCTGCTCAAAAGCAAATTTCAGTTCAGATACAGGAGAAGATCTTGGATAGATGGATCTAGGATAAATGGATCTTGAGAAGACAAGGTGGGTTTTTTCTCTTTGCAAGGTCTTTAAGTGGGTTTTGACGTTTGGGATTTTCTTCCTAGGGCACATCCATTGGTAAATGTCCAAAGAACAAACTGTTCAAAGGCTACATTGAACTGGAGCTACAGCTGCGAGAATTCGATCGCTGCCGGAAGCTCTATGAGAAGTTCCTGGAGTTTGCCCCAGAGAACTGCACCTCCTGGATTAAATTTGCAGAACTGGAAACCATCCTGGGGGACATTGACCGGGCCCGTGCAATATATGAGCTGGCCATTGGGCAGCCCCGGCTGGACATGCCAGAGGTAAGGGGGGGGCAGCAGCTCCAAGCGGCACCATTTAAAGGTATTTATTAAACATTATGGCTAATTAAATGTAACTCACCTGGCTGGACAGAACTGCTCACAAAGTGCCTTAGCCTCTGTCTCATTAATTTAGCATCTGTGTCTTAGCAGGGTACACAGGACTGAAAATCCTGTGATAGGACATGGAGGGGAAGCATGCTTCCAGCAGTGAGCTAAGCAGATCACGTGCACCAGATCTGTTCCTGCCTGGTCACAGCCCTCGCTCCTGCAGGCAGTTCCTCCTTGCATCTCTGAAACGTTTTTGAGAGACGTTTTTCACATTTAGCCCTGCTCCTGCTCTGTTTTGTTCCTCCCCCCATCATTTCAGTGTTATATGAACATAACAAGAGACTTCTCTTCTGCAGGTTCTTTGGAAGTCCTACATTGACTTCGAAATTGAGCAAGAGGAGTATGAGAAAACAAGAAGTCTTTACCGCAGGTTACTTCAACGGACACAGCACGTTAAGGTACGTGTGGGTACCCTGAACACAGATTGGTCTTGAATCTGGCCCATGGTGGCTGGAAACCCTTGACTGCTTTGCTTCTCTGGCTTTTCCACTGTTGATTTTCAAATCAACAATGAACCTTCTCTGGCTTTTCCACTGTTGATTCAGTGAATCAACAGTGAACCTGAGCTGTGTCTGTGCCATGTAGAGGGAAAGGCATTTTCTAACTTGCACACAATGGGCATCTCTTATGAAAGAATCTTTTCCAAGCAGCCCTCTTATTGCTGAGTAGCTTTGGAATTTTACTTGCAAAACATTACAAGTAAAAATAGTTGTGATGTTTCCAGTGTAGTTTGTTGCTGTTGTTTGACTGAATTCAGACAGACTTACCATGACCAAAAACAACCACAAGGAGTTTGTCAGCATGGCTTATGTGAATATTCTGTCTTGCCAAAGTGAGGCAAATCTCACACATGGGAAACAAATCTGGATTTTCCAGGTGTCTGCTGTGAAAAAGTACTTCATACTTGCACTGACAGTTGCTTTTTTGGCTGTCTGGTTTTTAAGCTGTCACTTAGCTGTCAGAGGTGGGAGTGGAGGTTTCAGCTTGGTTTGATTGTTTCCACCACAGGTATGGATCAGCTTTGCGCAGTTCGAGCTCTCTGCAGGGAAGGAGGGCAGCTTGTCCCGGTGCCGGCAGATCTATGAGGAGGCCAATAAGGCCATGAGGAACTGCGAGGAGAAGGAGGAGCGGGTCATGCTGCTGGAATCCTGGAGGAGCTTTGAAGAGGAGTTTGGAAGCGATGCCACTAAAGAGAGGGTAGATAAACTTATGCCTGAAAAGATAAAGAAGAGGAGAAAACTGCAGGCTGAAGATGGGGTAAGAGGAAAAATTCTGCACATGATTGCTTTGAATCCCTGGTGTCTTCATGCTGGGTCTGCTACACAAACCTGTCCAGGTGCTGTAACTGCATGCATGTTACTGCAGGAGCTGGAAAAAAGCTTTGGCCTGAAATGTGCTGCTGAGCTCCCTACTCTGAAGCAGGCTGGGTGGAGGGCTGATTCAGAGTGAGAGACACCCATGCTTGAGCCTCCTGGAGTTCAAACTCTGACCCTAGACAAATCAAAGCAGCTTTAGGTGGTACTGTGCAGTTTGTGTTTGTTAACTTCCTTTGGGAAACTACAGCCAGGCTGTTCATCACATCTGCCTGCTCACTGTGCACAGCAGTAGGGCTGTCTTATACCCATTCAGCTTGCTGGTTTTACAAACATGGATTTTAATTCATCTCACTGTTCAGCTTATTAGAAGCACCTTCTAACAGTTAATATGAACATGCAATTAAATGTGCTTTATGGTTCTTTTTTTCCCTAGTCTGATGCTGGCTGGGAGGAATACTATGATTATATTTTCCCAGAAGATACTGCCAATCAGCCAAATCTCAAGCTGCTTGCTATGGCTAAACTCTGGAAGAAACAGCAGCAGGAGAGCGAAGCTGCAGAGGTGGATCCCGACAAGGACATTGATGAGAGCCAGTGTTAAGGCCTTGCCTTTCCCTGCCCTTTTCCTGGGCCTTGTACAGTATTTTCATTGGTGATAAATAAATGTATTTGGAGAGTTTTACTATTACCAACTTCAGACTTTTTGTTTGGAAAAAAAAGAACTGTATTGGAGTTGATTCCCTTTGATAGTCCAACAATTGATAGAATTCCAACAACTGAAAGGAGGGGTCATGGTCAAGAGCAGGGGTCAGCTGTTTCAATGATCTGAGAACTGGAAGAACTGGACAGCAGCTTTGTTTTTAGCACAAGACCCACTGTTCTAAGGCTTCTGCAACCTATCACAGTAAGGATATTGTGCTGTGCCAAGACAGCAGATCTGCTTTCTGTAATGAGATGTCTCCAACTATTCCTGAATGATTTTCCAGTAGTTCTGTAAAATACATATTGATCAAGAGGATAGCTGAAAACAGTAAATCCTATTGGCTGCAACCTATCCAACTTCCATTGCCGTCAACTTCTATCCCAGAATGGTGATCAGGGGAGACAATAACAGAAGTTAAATATACTGAAGCTAGCCCTGAAAAGGCGAATCTGTAGAGATGGTTCCAGACCAGTCCGTGTTTCAATATAGAATGGTTTGGGTTGAAGGGAGCTTAAAGCTCATCCAGTTCCAAACCCCTGCGACAGGCGTTGACAGCTTCCACTGGAGCAGCTTGCTCCAAGCCCCTGTGTCCATCCTGGCCTTGAACACTGCCACGGATGGGGCAGCCACAGCTTCTCTGCAAGGGAACACCCAGAAGGTGAAGTAGGACTTTGTGGCTCCAGGCGGGGTGGTCAAGGGCATGAGAGCCCAGATGGTTTTCCCCTTGATCCTTGAGGAACTGGGGCAGTGCAGGTCAGAGCCTGCTTGTGCAGCTGGTGCTGATGAGAGTGATGGGCTTTCACCTCCAGAGCCCTGATGGGTGGGAGCAACAGGATCCACCTGGCCAAGGAGAGCCAAAGCGGGCTCACTGAGGGGCTGGCCAGTGTGGGGAGAAGGCTTTAACTGGGAACAAGAGTGTAGAGGGGCTCGTGGGGTTGGGAGCAGTGGGCTGGGGTGGCAGCGCAGGGAATACCTGCATGGAGGGTATGCGGCACGTAGAGGGATGCTCTGGCTCTTCTCTTGGGAATCCTGTGCAATTAGGAGCCTGTTTGGAGTGCCTGCTACCAGTTCTGTGTATGCAGAGCTCTGCTGCATTGGGTGAGTCTTTCCTGCCCCATTTTGTCCTGGGTTTGCCCATCGCGGTTACTTGGCTGAATGACTCCACTGTTGGGGCCTGTCCTGGAGCACTCACTGACCGTTGTTGCTCTTAGTCAAACTAACAGGCCTCTAGGTTTTCAAGCCACCTCTGTAAGTTTATACTTTCTATTTTAAAGCTTGATTATCATGGGAGAGGGGTTTGTGACAGTGCGACCAGTGGTTGCAGCACAGTTGTGTCTTGCACCAGTTACTCTGGCTCCCTGAAGCTTTCCCAAAGCCTGCATGGTAAAGCAGGGCTGTTTCATCCCAGCAACTCATGGGAGTGTGTTGATGAGACAAAAATCAGCTTAAGTTCGCAGTGGCTCTTATGCCTCCGAAGCTTTAATTTTGCCAGTGTCCTGGTGCACTGGGGAGGGTTTTGTTTTTTGGTTTTGGGTAGTGGGAGGCCACAGTTGTGGTTCTGGTGCCCCCCAGCACAGCACAGCACTCCTGCCTGAGAGCAGCTTGTTTAATTTGTGTAAGGCATTCTGGTGCACTCAAACACCATTTGCCTGCTGGCTCTGAGGAGGGATGCAAAACCCCGCACACGTGTTGATCAGCAGAGGGCTGCTGGCGGAGTGCTTTGATAATGCAGAAGTTGGTTTCCTCAGGGTGCCTTGTGTGTATCCCTGTCCAGGTGATATGTGGTGTCTCTTAATTCTAGCCCTGTAAATTGAAGTCCCTGAAGTTCTGTTTGTGTCCTGCTAAGCTACAGCCCTGGTAACGGCAATTTGTAGTGAGCAGGGGGTATTACTTTTTGTTATTGGCAAGTAAAGAAGATGGTGGTACCTATTCAACCATGCATGTGCTCAGGGGCTTAAGGAGAGAGGATTTTAGGTGCATCAAATGGAAGGTAACTGATGGGACTGATGCCATCTTGCCAGTTTCCTGAACTGTGGTGGATGTTGACTCCAGAGGTGGAAAATGACTTGTATGTGTGGTTTAAACGTTGGTTTGTGATGTCCTATTTTGTTCTCCCCAACAAGAGCAGGTGGTTGATTTGGGGCAGAATATTAAGACCTGGAAATGTTTGATTTATACTTGCACTGAAGAAGCAGCAGCAGAGCTGGTTTGTGCTGCAGTGAGTGATGAGGGGGGAGGCAGGAGCCGGGAAGATGCTGTGGGACCAGGTCCCCCTGGCATAGGGCACCTCTGTTGGAGGGACCTAGCAAGCTGAGGGCCTGCTGCGGCCTGACTGGTGCTTTGAGGTGAGGAACCTCCAGTCAGAGCTGCAGTTTATCGACTGAAACCTGCTCTTTGTAACTGATCTCTTGAGCAGCGAAGGAGCCGGTGCTGCCCCCACCAGCCTTCTGCTGCCTGCCCCGGTGCTGCTGGGCTCTACCCTGCCCCGCCTGCCTGCTGCCCGCAGACGGTGCGGTGCAGTGAGCTGTCGCTGTTGGATGCAGCGAGCGGGCGCTGTGAAGCGGCGCTGTCGGACGCAGCGAGCGGGCGCTGTAGGGCACTGTTGCGCGGTGCAGTGAACTGGCGCGCTTTGCTCTCCCGCTGCCTCCCCTCTGCCTGCCAGAGAAGGGGCTCGGAGCTCGCCAGGCTGCTGGGGCTCCGCTGCGCTCGGGAGGACCAGGCTGGAATGAAATGAAATTGGATGCTGAAGAGCTGTTGAATCCAATTGCAGCGCATGTCAAGAGGCTGAGGACCGGGCTCTGACAGGGGCTGTACCTCACCCGCCCGCTGCCGAGCCGCGCTGCCCGCAGCCGGCTCCCTCACTCGCCGGAGCAGCTCCGTCTCCTGCCGCGCTCCCGAGCTCCTACCCCAGCACAGGGACACTTTGCTGCGTGTCTCAGGGTCCCGTTGCGCCCCGTGAGGTGGTCAGCGTGCCTCCAGGGGTGCTCGGTCTGAGGAAAAGAGGACACGCGTTGGCAGATGCCTCCAGGTCCAGCTTCCCAGTGCCGTGGGTGTCCCTGGCTCCTGTCCTGTGTGTGTCACTAATGCTGCAGCACAGGGGTGGGTTGGTTTTTTTTCCTTTGGGATAGAAATCAAACCTGTTAATGTTGAGTGCCTGAACTGGGGCAGGTTTCTGCCAGAACCTGGTTATATACAGGACTTCTCAAAGTGAGGTTTGTGTCACTGTTGGGCAGTGCTCCCCCATGCACAGCAGAGACTGTTCAAAGGTCTGTTCATTATCCTCCATGCCCCATCCCTGGCAGTGTTCAAGGCTGGGTTGGACACAGGGGCTTGGAGCAAGATGCTCTAGTGGAAAGTGTTCCTGCCCGTGGCAGGGGTTGGAACTGGATGAGCTTTAAGGTCCCTTCAACTCAAACCACCGTGTGATTAGGTTTTCTCTTTCCACTCTGTGGTTTATGTCTGTGCTGTGTTTTTCTGTTCGTGAGTCACTTCCTTGAGCTCACTTCAGGTGAATACCTGGGGTTTGCAGTTCACACGGAGCTGGAGGCTCCTCATGTGGCAGCTCCTGGTGGGGATGAGTTTAGGGGGTGTCCTGCAGCATCCCGCACCCCTGCCCTTGAGCAGTGCCCTTCCCCAGTGCCGTGCTCTGGAGGGGTGCAAGGGCTGTGCACATCGCGCTGGGTCCTGACGTTTCTAGGAGCCTTGTGGAGATTGTTGGAGCATTAGCACAAGAACCCTGACCCAAGCTGGCACGGCAGTGATGGCAGAGAAGCTATGTGAGGGGTTTGCAGGGATTTGGCTGGTTGGGTGGGCTCTTGCCAGCTACACCTCTGGGATTTGTTCTTTTCCAGGTGAGTAGTTCTAGATGAATAGAACAAGCTGCAGTTCGGAGCAAAAGGAGTAACCAAGATCTGCCCCAAAACCACTGTATTAGCATGTAAGAATTTGATGTAACTGTAGTTATGTGTATTGAGGATGGAGAGGGATGACTCTGGCAGACCCTGGACCCATCAGCAGCCTCTCATCTGACCCTCCAGCCTGTGGCTTGCAGGCAGACCCTGAGCCATGCTGTATCCCCTGGCATCACTTCTCACAGCATTCCAGCCCTTGGCTGCAAGGGCAAGTGTTCCTCTGCCATCCCCTGTACAAGCACCACATGCTCCGTGCTCTGCTCCTTGACCCTGAGGCCCGTGTTCTGGAATGGGTGTTAAACACTTGTGACTGTTTTGTGTCCTTTTACTTCATTCCTGCAGACCTGGAGGATGTAATGTTTAGGTTATGGAACCCTGGTGGCTGCCTGGATTTATGGCCAGGCTGTATGGGAAAGCAGGGCTCCTGCTGGAAGATTTCTGGCACCCCACAGGGTAGATAACCCTCTGCTGTCCAGGAGCCCCTGTGGTGCTGGCCGGGGAGTGCAGAGCAAGGGGGACCCTGCCTGGGTGAGGAGGGAATGGGACAGCACATACCCTCCGTGGGGATCTCTGCTGCTTGCCCTCTGCATGAGCCAAACAGTCCATGCTCCTTCCTGAATGGCTGTGCAAGGAAGAAAGGCTTTTGCCGCTGCCCATCCCCACTCCTGCAGCTGCTCCAGTGTCTTCAGATCAGTTCCAGCTGGGTTTGATGGGCTGAGGGTTTTTGGGGTACGAAATGCCTTTAAATCTAGCAAAAATCCCATTCTTGGGTACAGGAGGGAATTCTGAGCAGCAGATTCATGTACTGGGGAGATAATCCCCTCACCTTTTGTTTGGTGGAGGAAGATCTACAAGGAGTGCAATGGAATGACTTTGGGAGTCAGGATGCATTTATTCTGGAACAGTTGTTTAAAGCCAGTTTTGCTCATGGAGCTCTTTGTTTGAGGCTGAGTCCTTTGCTGAGGGGTAAATGCATTTTACAGCTCAGGGGCTTGAGTGGCACAACTTAAACTTTCTGTCCTGGACTAGAGAGGGCTGCCAACAGTTGCTGTTGCAGCAGAAGCTGAGCACTATTGGTGGGCACAGGCTCTGGTCACTGCTTGGGTTTTGGAGAGCCTGTTTTTTGTTTCCTGACTCATAATTGTGCAGACTCTTTCCTGAAGCTGCTTTTTGAGGCTCTAACAAGAACATCCCCCTTCATGAGACATTTGTGATAGTTGTGCTTTCATTCCACCTCTGTAGATACAATCGGTCAATGAAGCACTGCTCTAGAGAGCAGATAAACGTTTGTCTCTGCTTGTAGGTTGTGTGTCATTAGTGGAGGGTTTATCTGCCCTTAGAGGGGCTCAAAGGCCAGATTAAACCCAGGACGACATGCTGAAAATATTCCCCCTTGGTCCCAGCTGAGCACTGTACGAGGGCTAACGGGGAGTGCACAAGTAGAGCATCTGAGGCTAGAGCGTGCTGGGATTAAAGCTGTATAAACTAACACGCTGTAAACAGCAAGCGGCTGGTACTTCTGGTGACTTAAATAGAAAAGGTATTATGCTTTGGAGCTGGTTTTCCTTTACCTCCAAGTTCTGCTCTGTGTTCCTCGGTGCTGCTTTACCTGTGGTAGCACAGTGTTTATCGGACGAGCTCTTAGCTTCCTCTGTACCGCATAGTGTGAGCACAAAGTCCTCGGCTCAAACCATGTGTGATGAGTGGCAGAAACTCAGCAAGTTCACCAATGACACCAAGCTGTGTGGTTCGGTCGATACACTGGAGGGAAGGAATGCCATCCAGAGGAAGCTTGACACACTTGTGAGGTGGGCTGATGCCAACCTGATGAAGTTTAACCATGCCAAGTGCAAAGTCCTACACCTGGGTCAGAGCAATTCCAGGCACAGCTCCAGGTTGGACAGGGAAGAGATTGAGAGCAGCCCAAGGAGAAGGACTTGGGGGTGTTGGTCAATGAGAAAATGAGCATGAGCCGGCTGCAGTGTGCTCTTGCAGCCCAGAAACCAACCGTATGCTGGGCTGCATCAAAAGCACCGTGCCCAGCAGGTCGAGGGAGGTGATCCTGCCCCTCTGCTCTGCTCTGTGAGACCTCACTTGGAGTACTGTGTGCAGTTCT